>CAUYRH010009112.1:0-16590 GCA_963574655.1 Perodicticus potto
GAACTTTTGGCTATGGTGAAGGAAAATCAGAAATGTTGCATCTATTATACATGTTTCAAGGCCAGCCTCCAATTACCTACAGTGTATGATGTGAATAGTATCCATTCATTCACTAACATATATGGAAAATCAGGCCAGGCAGAGTGGCTCACGCTTGTAATCCTAGCACTCCTTGTAGAAGG
Source organism: Perodicticus potto (assembly GCA_963574655.1). Lineage (NCBI taxonomy): Eukaryota > Metazoa > Chordata > Mammalia > Primates > Lorisidae > Perodicticus > Perodicticus potto. The sequence goes on from CAUYRH010009112.1 coordinate 183, forward strand.
CCGAGGAAGGTGGATTGCTTGAGCTCAGGAGTTCAAGACCAGCCTGAGCAAGAGTGAGACCCCGTCTCTAAAAATAGCCAGGTGTTGTGGTGGGCTCCTGTAGTCCCAGATACTCAGGAGGCCGAAGCAAGAGGATCTCTTGAATCCAAGAGTTTGAGGTTGCTATGAGCCAAGACTCCATAGCACTCTACCAAGGGCAACAAAATGAGACTCTGTCTCAAATATATATATATTTGAGATACATATATATATATATACACATACATATTTCCATATATATATGGAAAACCTACTAAAGCCCTATGTGATAGAGCCTGGAGGGCCAAAGAATGAATACAATTCAGTGCTGCGCTCCAAGAGTTTATAATGTAGAGGGAAGGCAATTAACTATAATACAAAGCGAAGTGAGAAGAAGTACTATAGAAGAGTAAGCAAAATATTATGCAGAGACAAAGTAGAGAATGGTTAGTTCCACCTACATGGCACAGGGAAAGCTACATAAAAAGGCGCATTTGAATGGAAGTGAAGAAGACTCCACAGACAGCATAAGTAAAAACATGAGGTAAGAACGGCTTGTTCAGGGAAGAACAAGTAGGACTGTGCAAGGAGAGCAGAGAGAAGCACAGTGCATGAGGAAGGTTGAGCGAAATCCTAGAGGGTCTGAAAGCCACAACCAGGACTGAACTGGGTACGCTGGGCAACAGGGAGCCACTGAAGATTTTGAGAGGGTAAAACTATCTGACTTGGGTGACAATGAAAAACAGTGTGTTGGAAATTTGATGAGTTAAGAAGCTATTGAAATAATCATGAGACAAGCGGCACCTGTGGCTCAGTGAGTAGGGTGCAGGCCCCATATACCGAGGGTGGAAGGTTTGAGCCCAGCCCCAGCCAAACTGCAACAAAATATAGCCGGGAGTTGTGGCGGGTGCCTGTAGTCCCGGCTACTCGGGAGGCTGAGGCAAGAGAATCACCTAAGCCCAAGAGCTGGAGGTTGCTGTGAGCTGTGTGACACCACAGCACTCTACCAAGGGCAACAAAGTGAAACTCTGTCTCTAAAAAAAAAAAAAGAAAGAAAGAAAGAATCCATGAAAGAGTTAATAAGTACCATATTTTGCCATGTACATGTGCTCCCATGTATAATGCACACCCTATATTTTGGGTCCAAACTTTCTGGAAAAAAAAAATTATTTTAATTTTCTTTTTTGAGACAGAGTCTCACTCTGTTGACCAGACTAGAGTGCCATGGCAACAGTCTAGCTCACAGTGACCTCAAACTCCTGGACTCAAGCAATCTTCCTGCTTCAGCCTCCTGAGTAGCTGGGACTACAGGCTCCTGCCATAACACCTGGCTAATTTTTCTACTTTAGGTAGAGAGGGCATCTTGCTCCTACTCAGGCTGATCTCAAACTCCTGAACTCAAGCAATCCCCTGACCTTGGCCTCCCAGAGTGCTAGGATCATAGGCTGTTTTAATTTTTCATTCAAATTTGTACTTGTTTATATTTATGTACTTTTTCATATTATAAAGGAATTTTCGCATTTATTTTTTTAACATATTATGGTACAAGAAATTTTTAGGTACCAGTAACAAATTTACAATATTTATGCATCATAGAAGGCCAAGAGCTCTTTATCACTGTTAATATCAGAAGTTTCGTCTTCTTTAATTTCTACATTACTGGTGTCCTCTAAAGAGTCACTTTCCTCATCCCAGTAAATTTCATCATCCTTAGTTCCATCCATAGCATTGCTAATGCCACAAATCTGGGCAATGGATGTGTTCTTGATTCTGCCTGTAGGTGCCAAATTATTACCAGCTGACTACAGTCACATCGTCCACTCTTTTTTCATTAGGGCCCGAAAGGGCTTGTTTACTGACACATCAAAAAGTTGCCTTAGCTGATTAGCCCACCAGGTATCACAGCAAGTTGAGTTTTCGAGTCTGCTGGGATTATTATATTCAGGGATGTTGTTTTGCATATGGATATCAGTATTGCTTTCTAGAGTTATATTTTTAACACGCAAGCATAAATATAAGAATATAAAACATTTATATAACTACAGAATTAGTACTGCCCATATATAATGCTCATCCTTATTTTTCCCTCAAAAACTTGGGCAACAAAATGGCCACTACACATGGCAATATATAGTACTTAACAGTAGAATCAAGGATTGGAAAGGAAGCTCAAAGGAAGAAAGGACAGAACTCGGCACTTGATTACTTGCTGTCAACAGATACTGGAGTCAAGAGAGAATGGAGAGTAAGCAATGGAAGATGACTGGGCTTCCAGCCCAAGTGCCAACAAGGGTAAAGTCCCAAGAGCCATGGTAAGTAAATATGGCAAAGGAAGCAGTGTAGTGGCGGGTGGGGTACTAAATTAAATGTGGTTAAGTTTCAGTTACCGATGAGAAATGCATGTGAAGATATCCAAAAGACCATTCGAAATTTATGTTAGCTACAAGAAATTTAGAGGTGAGTATAGGAGTCTTCTCAGAAAGAGAACCTGAAGAAGGAAAGTTGGGAAGAGAAACTTTGAGGAAAGATATATTTAAAGAATGAGTAAAGGGCAGCACCTGTGGCTCATCGAGTAGGACACCGGCCCCATATGCCAAAGGTGGCGGGTTCAAACCCGGCCTCGGCCGAACTGCAAAACAGAAAAATAGCCGGGCGTTATGGCAGGCGCCTGTAGTCCCAGCTACTTGGGAGGCTGAGGCAAGAGAATCGCCTAAGCCCAGGAGTTGGAGGTTGCTGTGAGCTGTGTGACACCACGGCACTCTACCGAGGGCAATAAAGTGAGGCTCTGTCTCTACAAAAAAAAAAAAAAATGAGTAAAGAAGGAAGCAGGAAGAATCACAAAGAAGGCATTGTCCAAGATGTAGTAAAGAGCCAGAGTTGTTCTTCTAGGAGCTAAAGAAGGGGAATTGGGAAAGCACAGTATTTGAAAATGCCCCCAAATGAAAGTTCTCTGAGATTGCTAATTGCCATTTTTGAGTCCACACCAAAACAAATAAGCAAGGTCTCTCCTTAGGAATGGAATTCTGGTTCTCAGCTCCCCTCTTTACTCATAAGAAACTCAGAAGCTCCTCCTCTGGGCAGAAAACTACCACATTCCTGATACTCTTACAGGATACATGAAGCAATGGACAAATTCAGACGTTTGGCAAAGCTGAAGTTACAAACTCTTCCCACTCAATTAATGTGTCTGGTTTGTATTCTACTCTACTTCATTCACTGCGTCCTCTGCCTATACTTGAGGAAATAAAGTTCCTTTTGTTTATTACAGGTAGCACTGATCTGTAGTCTGGCATCTCCATATACCCCCCAAATAGATAGCCGCTATTGTTGTAATTGCTGCTGCTGTTCTAAGAGCACTTGCCCATGCATTGGCTCATTTGCTTCTCATCATGATCCTATAAGGAAGATATTCTCTGACTCCCACACTCAGAAATTCTTGCACTAATCTCTCTTCCTCAGGATTGAATCCAATTCTCTTCACTAATCGGAAACCCCATCACCTCCTTTCATTGAACACTTGATTCTTTCTTTCTTAACTCATCCATAGTCAGTATCTTTCTGATAGCAATCCTTGCCTCAGAGCTAACAAGACCACCTTGTCTGTCCCCTTTTGGTTAGATTTCTCTCCTTCCATCTCTGCCCCATCACCCTTAAAGTATTAAAAGACACTACATTAGGACTTAGCATTAAGAGATAGCAATTTTCCGCAATTAAAAACAGTGCTACTAGCTGGGCATAGTGGCTTACAAATGTAATCTTAGTGCTCTGGCAGGCCGAGGTGGGAAGATGACTCGAAATTAGGAGTTCAAGACCAGTCTGAGCTACAGTAAGACCCCTATCTCTACCAAAAACAAATAGAAAAATTAGCCAGGTGTTTAAGCTGAAACAGGAAGATCACTTGAGCCCAGGAGTATGAGGTTGCAGTGAGCTGTCTTGATGCCACTGCACTCTAGCCTGGGCAATAGAGCAAGACTTTATCTCAAAAATAAATAAATAAATAAATACAATGCCACCAAAATGCAAGTAGGGTCAAAGAGGGAACTTTTCATACCAGACATCTTCTAAGAGAGTCAAATCCAAGTTGGGAAGAGGTATGTTGCTGACCGCTGGCTCCCTGCCCCATCTAGCATGTCAGTGCACCTCCATCCTTACCCTGCCTGGAAACGCCATTACCATCCACCCTTCTTTGTTCCCCAAGGAGGCTGAACTGACTCCACCCACAGGTTCCCTCACCTTCCAGCTGCTGGCTGGAGGAGGTTAACAGAAATCAGAAGGTAACAGGAAAGTAAGATCAGGTATTTATCTCCCTGGCTCCCTGATTTGCACTAATCTCTCTTCCTCGAGACCGAATCCAGGTGCAGCGGTCATGTGCCTCTTCGAAGGCCACAGATCTGTTAGGCAACCATCTTTGCCATAGTACAACTCTCCCAGGGTCTGGGAACAGCCCTTCCCTGCCTCCTTCACACCAAGTGTTGACGGGGTACCCACTGTTGCCAGCCCCAGTCGGAGAAGCCTTCCCTCACCATCCCTGTTGGTTCCCTTACCCCATCTAACATCGTTTTAGTGTCCCTTCATTAAGTTTCCCCAGAGAGTGACCTGCCAGACAAAGGTTACCTTGTGGAACAAGCAATGCCCAACAGCTATAAATATCTTAAGTATGATGCCAAGTTCACCCAGTATAGTAACATAAGAAAATGAAACTTAGCTTCAAAGTACCACATACTGGGTGGCTTAAAACAACAGACATTTATTTTCTCCCAGTCTGAAGTCTGAAATCAAGTTCTTAACAGGGCCATGCTTCCTCTAAAACCTGCAGGGGAAGATTCCTCCTTGCCTGTTCTGGCTTCTGGTGTTCCCTGGCAACCCCTGGCATTCCTTGGCTTACCCGTGCTGCACGCCACTCTCTGCCTCTGGGTCACATGGTGTCTCTGTCTTCTCGTGGCATTCTCCTCTCTGTGTCATGTCCAAATTTCTGCCTTCTTGAAACAACACCAGCCATATTGAATTAGGGCCCACCCTAAGGGCCTCATCGTAACTTGATTACACCTGCAAAGACCCCATTTCCAAAAGAGGTCTCATTATTAGGACCTCAGCCTATCTTTTGAGGGGCACGCAATTCAAACTATCTTAAAAAGATTTATAAATGTAAGCTGCTACGTGTCTGTGAGTGTTTAGTGTTTCTGAAAGGGCTGAACCTGTAGAAAGTTTCACTATAGCTGATCAGCACCTACCAGGGTGTCACCTGCACCTGCCACTGGGCAACTGGAAAGGAACTTAAGAAGAAACCAGCCTCCAGGACTTGTTCATTGCAAACACAGTCCTACTTCTGAGCCAAAATATCAACCCCTGTAATGAAGCCATGAAAATGGTGAGAACTATAATGCACCCAAGTTTGTGAACAACTTGAGAAATTTCAGGTGGAAGATGCTGTATATGGTGATATATAATCATGGAGGGTATATTTAGACTCTTCTGTCATGGAAAATGACACCATGTTCATGATCTCATGCTTTCTTATCACTAGCTTTTTCTATGTTTGCTTTCCTGAGTCCATTATGGCAATTTCCAAACTCTTTAACTCAAGAAAAAAAAAAGGAAAGAAAGAAAAGAAAAATAATCTCTGTTCTGAGACCACAGTCTTGCTGATGGTTGTTCCAAACAGATACCTTATATTTTTAACAGTCATTTTTTTTATAGAATCAAGAGAGAAAAATCTTGGGACATCTATAGAGAGATTGAAGATCTAAAATTCTTTTTTTTTTTTTTTTTTTGAGACAGAGCCTCAAGCTGTCACCCTGGATAGAGTCCAGTGGCATCACAACTCACAGCAACCTCCAATTCCTGGGCTCAAGCGAGTCTCTTGCCTCCGCCTCCCAAGTAGCTGGGACTACAGGCACCTGCCACAACGCCTGGCCATTTTTTGGTTTCAGCAGTCATTGTTGTTTGGCAGGCCCGGGCTGGATTCGAAGCCGCTAGCTCTGGTGTACGTGGCTGGCGCCTTAGCCTGTTGAGCCACAGGCGCTGAGCCAGGTGTTTAAAAATTTTATAACAGGCAGGCGGTGGTGGCTCACGCCTGTAAGGAGGCACCCAGCGATCCTGAGAAAGCAGCAGGCAGCTGCAGAACTCCTCCTTCAAAGGTAAGAACGAACTTTACACTGAGTTAAAATAACCTTGACAAGCAGAAGAAAAAAAAAGACTGTAACTAATAACAATACCGTGATTTCTAACATCTGTGCCATAACTACATAGCTGATATTGAACTAAAAAAAAAAAAAAGTATAAAAGAGCCTGGAAAAAAACTGTTCCTCGGAACTCAGTATTTCACACCTTGAGGCACCTGAGTTCTCACCAGCAATTAAAGGTTTCTTCCTCTATATTGTTGGTGTGTCTGTTTTAATTCGCAATTTTTCTGCAACACTTGTAATCCTAGCACTTTGGGAGACTGAGGCAGGAGTCTCTCTTGAGCCCAGGAGTTTAAGACCAGCTTGGGCAACAAATGAGACCCTATCTCTAAAAAACAAGTAAAATAAAATTTTGTTCTCCCAATATTTATAGGGACCTACCAGACAAGCTCTGGGCATTGAGTCCCTGACCTCCAAAGGGCTCACAGGCCACTGAATGAGCCAGAAAAATATCAAATCCAGCTGGTTTTGTGCCTGGATAGCAACTGCTCCCTTTGAGGTTCCGTTTACTGAATACTGTCTTACAAAGTGCTCGCTTTTGTCTCCTCCCCGTCATTCCCACACATCATTGTTTTGAAAGGGCTTGTTTATGAGTCCGGCAGCTGCACGCAGTGGTGAGAAACACAAGATTCTAAGAATTAGGAGCTGGGTGACGTGGGCGAATTATCTGACTTTTCTGAGCTTCCCTGTGCTGTCAAAATAGGTTGTCTGGGGAATTCAGAGATAATACACGCGAAAGTGCCCGGCTCCGCTGGAGGAACCACTAGCTTCCTCCGAAGGTGTCTGTGGAGATGGACAGAAGGTCCCGCCCGGCACAGCCGACACCTCCAGGACACCCTCGCGCCTACGCTGGTAGGTGCCGGCTGCAGCCCGCGCTTGGGCAGAGGCCGGCGCGACTAGGCGGGGCTTAACGCTCGCAGCACGGACCTGGGCCAGGCGCCTCAAGAAGCGGCCCAGGGAAGGAGGGCGGTGCAGAAGGGTCGTCTAACCATAAAGAGGAAGCGCCGACTGAGGATCTGACGCTGGCAGGCGTTGGAGTTAAGCAACACCCAACACACGCTCAACCTCCGCCGGGTCAGGGCCCTGCGGAGGCCCGGGAGGCCAGCCTGGTGCCTAGCGGCTGCAAAGAGGAATGACCCACCGTGGGCCTGATTTCCAGCTTCCTACAGCACCCGCACCACGCACGCACATGGGCGGGCGGGCCGCCGTACCACACCTCCCAGAAGGCCCCGGGAGCACGCGGAACCAATTGGAGGGCGGAGGGACAGGGCCTACGTCTCCCAGAGGTCGTTGCGCCGCGGCTCCGTTGATCTGATTGGCAGCCCCAACAGCCTATAGCAGCTGCTGGTCAGAGGGGCGGTGCGCCAAGTAGCCTCTGCAGTAGCTGGTATCCCCAGCACAACGCCGGGAAGTAGAGTCGGGGAGTAGCGGGAGCAAACGGGGGCTAACGGAGAAGGACGTCTCGGTCCTGCGCCGATCCCGTACCCGTTAACTCTCAGATCCCTCCGCCCTATTGACCACCTTCTCTCACGTTTGCAGCAGCTATTCACCGAGTCCCTGCAGTTTTACAGTCACTGTGCCGGGTGCGGAGGAGGGACACTTTAGGCAAGATCTCTGCCCCCCAGGATCTTAACTTGGGTAAATGGTAATTTTCAGTTACTGTAAGAGCTGGGAAAGAAATAGCCCATCCAGGGCGGCGCTTGTGGCTCTGTGGGTAGGGCGCCGGCCCCATGTACCGAGGGTGGCGGGTTCGAACCCGGCCTCGGCCAAACTGCAACAACCACCACAAAAATGGCCGCGCGTTGTGCAGGCCCCTGTGGTCCCAGCTACTCCGGAGGCAGAGGCAAGAGAATCACCTAAGCCCGGGAGTTGGAGGTTGCTGTGAGCTGTGACCCACGGCACTCTACCGAGGGCGATAGAGTGAGACTCTGTCTCTAATAAAGAAAAATGAAAGAAATACGCCATCCATCCCGGCAACACTTTTTTCCTCATTTATAAACGGAGCAGAGGCTGGGGCTCGAACAAGGTTCTTCAGCTCTGCCTCTTGGAACCGTATAGATTCTTAAACTTATTTATTTAATGATTCCTTTTGAAAAAATCTAGCAAAATGCTATGAGTCATAGAGATAATGGTTTGGCTTAGGAAAAGGCGCATGTATCTAACGTTTATTTCAGGGTGTTCGTGGACTTCCTTAAGTCCATCTGGAGTACCTGGTAGGGCCTTCTGAGCATAGAACACCCCACTAATGCCAGAGAAGCCACTACTTTTTAACTTTTATAATACACGTTGGACCTTCAAGAAAGATTTCCTTGGATCCAAGTGTACTGCAGCCTATAAAAAAGTTCGGGAACGCTCAGCTAGATGGTCTCTTTTTCTGTATCATTTCAATGTTATGTATAAGTTCTATCCATTAAGACTATTGTGTTCAGGTAAACATAATCAGACCGTATTCATCTGCATGGTAATCTGAGGGGTACTATTTCTTTCTTTTTTTAATTTAATTTTTATTTTTTTTACATATACAAGTGTTTATTAGGTTTCCACTTTTTGCCTTCACAGAATTAAAAAGGCTTAAAATTTGGCTCGGCGCCTGTGGCTCAACGGGCTAAGGCGCCAGCCACATACACCTGAGCTGGCGGGTTCTCATCCAGCCCGGGCCCGCCGAACAACAATTCCGGCTGAACCCCCCCCCCCAAAATGGCCGGGCTTTGTGGCGGGTGCCTGTAGTTCCAGCTACTTGGGAGGCAGAGGCAAGAGACTCGCTTGAGCCTAGGAATTGGAGGTTGCTGTGAGCTGTGATGCCACAGCACTCTATCCAGGGTGACAGCTTGAGGCTCTGTCTCAAAAAAAAAAAAGGCTTAAAATTTAATAACAATAATAAGGATAAGGACTAGAATCAAAAACCTCGTAAAGAATGAACGAAGATAAATACATTCAGAAAAGAAATCAGAGGATTACTGCATCGAAATATTAAGCAATATTAATAATAATAATGCAAAGAAAGTAACGTTCACATTGTCAAATAAGAGTATGTCTATTATAGAATGCTTTGACTCTAAGGCTCAGTATGGAGTCATCAGTTTTTTTTAAATTTAGAGACATAGTCTCACTTTGTCGCTCTGGGTAGAGTGCTGTGCCCTCACAGCTCACAGCAACTTCCAGCTCTTGGGCTTAGGCGATTCTCTCGCCTCAGCTTCCTGAGTAGCTGGGACTACAGGCGCCCGCCACAACGCCCAGCTATTTCTTTGTTGCAGTTTGACCGGGACCGGGTTCAAACCCGCCACCCTAGGTATATGGGGCCGGCATCCTACTCACTGAGCCACAGGCGCCGCTCCTGAAGGGTACTATTTCTTTTTCTTTTGAAACAGGGTCTCACTCTGTTCTCGGAGCTGGAGTGCAGTGTGGTCATCATAGCTCATTGCAACCTCATGCCCCTGTGCTCAAGCGACTCCCCTTTCTCAGCCTCCAAAGTCAAGCTGAGATACGTGACCATGCCCAGCTAGTTTTTCTTATTTTTTGTAAACACCAGGTCTCGCTCTTCCTTGGAGGTCTTCCAGCTCCTGACCTCAGGGAAAAACCCGCCTCGTCTTCCCAGAGTGCGAGAAGTACAGGCATAGGCCACCGCGCCCCAGCTTAACATTTCTTTGCCTGACACCTTGCCAATTAGAGACTGTAAATAACTTAAATATCTATTACCAGGAAATAAGTGGCTGAATAAGTTTTGGTGAATGGACTACACTGCATCCATTGAAAACAATAGAGTGGGTTTCTGCATGCTGATCTGCAAAGATGACCAATATAACTAAATGAAAGGAGCATGTTTGTAGTGCAGTGTGAATAGTATAGATATGTTTGTAAACAACAGGAAAAATATTAAGATGTAAATGTTGGGAAGGAGATGCAAAAAATAACATGGCTACCTCTAGAAAGTAGAATCAGCGATGGGAGCTGGCCTTTTTACTTCATGTCCTCTATATATTTTAATTTTTTTCAATGAATTAAAAGCTTTGGGCGGCACCTGTGGCTTAGTGAGTAGGTTGTTGGCTTCATATCCTGGAGGTGGCGGGTTCAAACCCAGCCCCGGCCAAAAACTGCAAAAAAAAAGAAAAAGAAAAACCAGCCGGGTGTTGTGCTGGTGCCTATAGATCCCAGGCTGATGCAAGAGGATCTCTTGAGCCCAAGAATTTGAGGTTGCTGTGAGCCATGATTACAACACAGCACTCAACCCAGGATGACAGAATGTGACTATGTCTCAAAAAAAAAAACTTAACAAAAATAAAATAAAACAAAACAAACAAACAAAAAAAAGCTTTATGACTCAGGTAGCGCCTGTGGCTCAAAGGAGTAGGGTGCTGGCCCCATATATCGGAGGTGGTGGGTTCAAACCTGACGCCGGCCAAAAACTGCAAAAAAAAAAGCTTTATGACTCAATGAAACATAGTTTGTGAGCATATTATGCTCAGTGTAGCATAATAAGGTAAAACGGGAAATATGGTAGTCTAAATATAGAGGAGGCATTTCTTGTATTGCTCCAGTACTTTTTTTTTTTTTTTTAACAAAAATTATTTAAAAACTCTGGTGGTGCCTGTGGCTCAAAGGAGTGGGGCACCAGCCCCATATAGTGGAGGTGGTGGGTTCAAACCAGGCCCCAGCCAAAAACTGCAAAAAAAAAAGAAAGAAAGAAAGAAAGAAAGAAAGAAAGAAAGAAAGAAACTCATTAACTGGAATATTGTTTTACTAGCATGCAGAGAATTGGGAAAATGATTTTAAGAAGCAGACCATGGACGGTGCCTGTGGCTCAAAGGAGTAGGGCGCCGGCCCCATATGCCAGAGGTGGCAGATTCAAACCCAGCCCTGGCCAAAAAAACCAAAACCAAAAACAAAAATCTGTCACGAACACTATCAGGAAATGGGCAAGGAACTGCGCCTAAAGATTAAGTCTGAGTGTTGGTTGTTTCTGAAATTATTCAGACCAGATTGGTTGCTAGGCTGAGAAAAAGAGAAGATTTCAAGATGGATATTCATTTTAGGAATAAAGACCATGAACTTTCCTAGAGGACCTGTTTCCTAGAGGGTTTCCTAGAGGGTTTCTCTTGGGAATGTCAAAATGGGTGCAAGTGCAAGAGGACAGAGTAATATTTCTCTTCCTGTGCTCCCCACTGTATTGTGAGCCACCACAAGCTGATTCACTTGTTTATTCCTGAATTTCCTTGATTTTAGCCTAGAAAACATCCTCAGCATGCTTTAAAATCACCCCTTTGGATTCTAGGAGGCCACATTTGCAAAAATCTTAAAGTGGTCCCTGCAGGTTCTCTCTGATTTTAGAAACACAAACAACTATGGCATATTAGGGACGTCTTGCTCAGCTAGAGAAAGTCTGAGGTCTCTCCTAGCTCCTTCAGCCTTCTGTTCTTACTGCCAACTTTAACAGCTAGGGAGCTATTAAAAAGTGTTATATAAAATCTGTAGAACAGGTATTTTTAAAAACTTCACATGGCAAGAGAACATACAAAAACCCAGGGAGGCAGAATGGGAAGCAACAAGAATGCTTCCAAATAAGTACTTAAGAAGTCCAACACTATTTTATATTTGTGTTCTAAAATAGAACATTTGTTTCCTATAAGTCTACAAAAAACATAAATGAAATTTCAAAGCAGAAATACAATTAACTTCGGTTTACTACAATGCAGTAAAAAAATTAAGGGTAAAATTTTTTTTTTTTTTTTTGAGAGATAGAATCTCACTTTGTCACCCTTGGTAGAGTGCCGTGGCTTCACAGCTCACAGCAACCTCCAGCTCTTGGGCTTAGGAGATTCTCTTGCCTCAGCCTCCTGAGTATTTGGGAATACAGGCGCCTGCCACAATGCCCGGCTATTTTTTTGTTGCAGTTTTGGCTGGGGCTGGGTTCGAACCTGCCAGTCTCATATATGGGGCCGGCGCCCTAGTCACTAAGCCACAAGCGCTGCCTGGGTAAATTTTTCTTGAACAGCTTGACCAGTTGACCAACTCTTACATCAAAGAGGAAATAAAAACTGCAATGACAAACTCTTTTGAAATCATTAGTAAAAACATTATATTAAAAAATTATGGTATGAGGCCAGGCACAGTGGCTCACACCTGAAATCCTAGCACTCAGGGACATCCAGGTGGGTTTAAAGTTAATAGTATTTAATATTTTAATTATAATATTAAAGTTATAATAACTCATTATTCGGGCAGCAGAGAAGCATGGGAAGTTCTCTCAGTGTTTGTTGTTTGTTTGGTTTTACCCCATGCTCCCCACTAAGAATAGTTTCTCAATTGCAACTACTTGATCAAAGGGAAGAAACAGTCCAAAGTTCTTAAAACACACTGCCAAGGGTAGCGCCTGTGGCTCAGTGAGTAGGGCGCAGGCCCCATATACCAAGGGTGGCGGGTTCGAGCCCAGCCCGGCTGAACTGCAACAAAAAAATAGCTGGGCGTTGTCGTGGTCACCTGTGGTCCCAGCTGCTTGGGAGGCTGAGGCAAGAGAATCACCTATGTCCAAGAGCTGGAGATTGCTGTGAGCTGTGATGCCACAGCACTGTACCAAGGGCCACAAAGTGAGACTCCTTGTCTCTAAAAAAAAGAAACTATGGATTAATTTCAGTTAACAGATTTTCAAGTAAACCCTGGCATCTGAACAGATTTGATTGGTAACCAGGAAAAAGTCTTCATGTGTTTGTTTTAGCTGAAGTCTAAACATGGATTGTCTTGATAGTAACCAAAACAACTCTCTAACAGTGTTTCTGTCAACCCAAAGACAACTAGTAAAATGTTGTCCAGTTTGTTCTGCTGTGTCCTGCAGTTCCTTCCCTCACTAACAGTTTTGGTTCGCACCCACTTTCCATGTTCCTTCCTCTCTCTCTCCATCTTTGACAAAGTTATTGGCCTGCAAGAAAACAAGGGTTGGTGAATAGTGATTTATTTATTTATTTTTAAGACGCTGACAACACTGCATAATTAGTGACTTAATATCCAAGTAGAGAAATATGTTTAAATACTAACATTATCAAGCAATTATTAGCAAGATAGTTTCATTAATGTTAACCTGAAGGAAATCTTAAATTCTAGAACATTTATTTATTTAGTGACAGAGTCTCACTTTGTCACTATGTGCCGTGGCCTCATAGCTCATAGCAGCCTCAAATTCTTAAGCTCAAGTGATCCTCTTGCCTCAGCTTCCCGAGCAGCTGAGACTACAGGTGCCTGTGGCAGTGCCGGATTAGTTTTTAGAGATGAGGTCTCGCTCTACCTCAGGCTGGTCTTGAACTCCTGAGCTCTAACAATCTTCCCACCTCGGCCTCCTAGTGCTAGGATAACAGGTGAATTCCAGAACTTTTAATCACAATATAGGAGTGGAGCAAAATGTCTTACTTCATATTTTCATAGAGAAAAGGCAATATATTTCAAATTAATAAAAATAAAATGCCATTTCAAATGAAGTGTTCTTCAATTTATTATTTTATGATTGGATTTGAAAACTAAGAGTGGAATCAAAGGATAACGTTATAGAAGTAAAAGCAGCTAAGGCGCCAGCCACATACACCACAGCTGGCAGGTTCGAATCCAGCCTGGGCCCGCCAAACAATGAGAACTACAACCAAAAAATAGCCGGGCGTTGTGGCGGGCTCCTGTGGTCCCAGCTGCTTGGGAGGCTGAGGCAGGAGACTCGCTTAAGCCCCGGAGTTGGAGTTTGCTGTGAGCTGCGACGCCACAGCACTCTCTACCCAGGGCTATAGCTTGAGACTGTTTCAAAAAAAAAAAAAAGAAAGAAAGAAAGAAAACAAACAAAAAATCCCAAGACATAAATCAAAGGAAGGCTGTAGTCCAGCAAAACTGGGAAGAAACCCAAACTGGGAGAGACAAGTAGCAAAGGCAAGCGCTCGGTTACTGGTTGACACATTTCATTCCTACATGGCGTCTTTTCGCTGATCTGGAAGCCTGACCGTCGCTGGAGGTTCGTCCTGGGCCGACTCTGGCCACAGCTGAGTAGCCTTCTTCTCGGAGACAGAAAGGCCGCAACCGCGCCGGTCAGGGAATCAACTCTTAGCCCCTCTCGACGACGTTCACAACGGAGCTAGGTGAGGGGACGAATAACGATCCCGCCCGAGGAGGGCTGAGCAATAAACAGACCCGCAGACGCAGCGGCCAGCGGGTAAGTTTCAAGTCTGGTCTGTAGTCAGAAGCCTGTGTGTGTGTCGGAAGCGTTCCCGTGGGACTGTCAGCCGCCGGACGCGAGCTCCAAACCATGAAAAGGGACACCGCTCCCCGCCCCGCGGCTTCCAGGCTCCCGGAGCGCGCGGCACTTGCCTGAGGCGCAGGCGCGCTCGCTGGGCCGCGGCGCGGACTGTATCTCCCAGCAGACCCCGCGCGGACTGACGCACCGATGTGCTGAAGCCTCGGAGGCCTCAGGGGCGGGTGGGGAGTGCTTCCGGGGAGCTTACTAACAATTAGATTGCTGGGCCCCACTCAGATACTGGGATGCAAAGGCGTCTCTAGGTTCTGAAATTTGCATTTCAATAGGCGTTCCTGAGGAATTCTATCCAGGTAGTCTGCGAGTCACAACCATCTTGGGCTTAGGACCTACCGACCCCGCCCCCAGTCTCCACTCGGCTCTTCGGATCGCCCCGCTTCTCCTCTCCAATTGGCCCCTCGCTCATCCCGCCTTCGCAAGCAAATCTTCCCTTTTCGTAGGTCGGTGGTGAGACCTTACCCAATTGAGACTAGAGTTTGCAAAACGTGACCCGGAAGTTGGTCCCGAGCAGGCGCCGTTGGCCCGTGGATGCCTAATTCGTGCGCAGGGACTTCCGGCGTGGTAGGGCATTGCTGAGTCTTGCATGGGTCAGCTGTAGCGGGAAGCACGGCGTTCCGGTCCGGCCTCGGGGATGTCTTGGCTGGGATGAACCAGGGGACCAGTGCAGTGGTTCCCGGAACTGACTGAGGCCCAAGCCTAGGAGCCGGCTGAGCCCAGGCTGGAGCTGGGCTCTCCAGCTACGACTTGGAATCCCGATCCCCCGGCTCCTGCCGGCGCAGTACATCCTTGGACGGTGCTCGGTGCACCGTCCTAAGCCGGGGCAGCTGGTTTCGTGGTCAGTACACTCTGGGGCCCTAACTATGGCGTCGGGTCCGGGTTCCCAGGAACAGGAAGGGCTACTGATAGTGAAATTGGAGGAGGACTGTGCCTGGAGCCAGGAGCTGCCCCCGTCTAATCCAGGACCGAGTTCAGAGGCCTCCCACCTGCGGTTCAGACGTTTCCGCTTCCAGGAGGCAGCTGGTCCCCGGGAAGCCCTTAGTCGGCTCCAGGAACTTTGCCATGGGTGGCTGCGGCCAGAGATGCGCACCAAGGAGCAGATCCTGGAGCTGTTGGTGCTGGAGCAGTTCCTGATCATTCTACCCCAGGAGATCCAGAGCAGGGTGCAGGAGCTGCATCCGGAGAGTGGCGAAGAAGCTGTGACCCTTGTGGAAGATATGCAGAGAGAGCTTGGGAGACTGAGACAGCAGGTGAGAGCGAGAACGAGCTGTTTTACCTGTTTTTTTGACCCTTAGGACTTGAATATCGCGCACCCTGTCGAGTTTACTTGGTTGCCCTGAGATCTTAAATGGGGAAGAGGCCTTTGTGTTTTAACCTGGAACATACATTCTCCAGATTTTTCCCAAATGAACCGAGTGAGCAGTTTAAGAATGCCCTGTTTCCACATGGAGGCAGTGCTCCTGCATCAACATTAGGCTTGGAGTTAGATCACCAGTGTTCAAATCCTAGCTTTGTTACTTTGGGCAAGGTTTGATCCCTTGGGGCGCTGTTTTCCTACTGGTAAGGTGAGAATGATCAACTATTTCCTAGGGCAGTTTTCTCAACCTTTCTAATGCCGCGACCCTTTAATACAGTTCCTCATGTTGTGGTGACCCCCAACCATAAAATTGTTCATAAAATTTCGTTGCTAAGGCGCCAGCCACATACACCTGAGCTGGCGGGTTCAAATCCAGCCCGGGCCCGCCAAACAACAATGACGGCTGTAACCAAAAAATGGCCGGGGGTTGTGGCGGGCGCCTGTAGTCCCAGCTACTTGGGAGGCGGAGGCCAGAGACTCGCTTGAGCCCAGGAATTGGAGGTTGCTGTGAGCTGTGATGCTACGGCACTCTACCCAGGGTGACAGCTTGAGGCTCTGTCTCAAAAAAAAAGAAAAAAA
>CAUYRH010009113.1:0-57936 GCA_963574655.1 Perodicticus potto
AGGGGAAGGGGGAGGTTGGGGTGGAGGGAGGGTAATTGGTGTGGCCACACCTATGGTGCATCTTAGAAGGGTACAGGTGAAACTTACTAAATGCAGAATACAAATGTCTTCATATAATAACTAAGAAAATGCCATGAAGGGCATGTTAAACAGTTTGATGAAAACATTTCAGATTGTATATGAAGCCAGCACATTGTACCCCTTGATTGCACTGATGTACGCAGCTATGATTTAATAAAAAAAAAAATTCCATTTCCAGCGATAAGAGATTAAAGGATTGGCAAAAAAAAAAAAAAAAAGAAAACAATCAATGTTGACAACACCATGGTGAAATAGGCAGTGTGAAGTTCTAAAATTATAAAGGCTCTACTGCTTAATACAACATTTACACTCTTGTGAATCCATCCTACAAAAATAGAAGGATCAGTAATTATATCCATAAATGTATAACTGGCCAAGTAAGTATATATAAATAAATATATATGAATGTTCAATATAATCATGTGATAGTGCAGAAAACTAAAAATATAT
This sequence comes from Perodicticus potto, assembly GCA_963574655.1. NCBI lineage: Eukaryota > Metazoa > Chordata > Mammalia > Primates > Lorisidae > Perodicticus > Perodicticus potto. Next base: position 532 of record CAUYRH010009113.1, read on the forward strand.
ATCTAAATAACCATTAGCCATTCTCGAACAGATTTTAATGTCTTTGTACTAATTAGTGCTTTGTCCTCAGGTTATACTATTATATAATTCTGTGAGCCTCACACTTATTTTTCAACATTTAAGTTGATTTAGTTTTTCACTATTTTAAAATAATAGATTAAAGCAACCTTGCACATAAATCTTTTCCTACAACTCTGATTATTCCTGTAATGTTTATTCAAAGAAAGGAAAAGTATTACAGGTTGTGATGGGAGCCAAGTGACAGGGGTAATATGGCAGAGCTCAGGGTTGAACTGAAAACAGGGTTGACAATATACATTAGAATGGAAGGTCAGGGGGAAAGAAGCCTTCTCTGCACAAGGGATATTTGACCAAGAGATCTAAATGATAAGAAAGGGCCAGGCAAGCAAAGGCAACAGAAGTAACATGTGCAAAGGCCCTGAGGCAAAAAATTGTTTGAAAGGTTTATAGACTCTGGGGGAGGAAGAAAAAAGCTCCAACATGTGCTTGAAGGTCACAGCAAAGGATTTAAATTTTACTGAAGGATTTTAAGAGGTTTTTAAGCAAGAAGACCGGTCTGCTGTATGATTAAGAACCCCTGCTGTGTCTGCAGATGAGTTGGAGGAGATGGGAGTCTATTTAGGTTAACTGGTCCAGGCCAGCATGATGCTGGCCTCCCCTTGGGGTAGGGGGCAGCGCGGATAGACAGACGTGGGCAGATGGAAGAAGGGGGGGGAACTCAGGACAACCGCAAGCTTTTCCTCATTACATGGGCAAACTTACTGTCATGGGATGGACTGCTTGAAATATGAGAGGAGTGTAAGTTTTATTTTGGTTGTGTCCTATCAGAATCTCAGTAGTGGTCAGTGCTAAGTAGGCAGATGAATCTAGTGAGAAAGGAGAAAAATCAGAAAGACTAGAGAGGAGGACATTTCAAATGATTTGTACTGGGCAGCTCGGGGCTCCTTGGCATCTCGGAGAACTCCCTCCATGAGGTAGTGAGGACTGACCCTGAACTCCCTGGGAAGGAGGCTGGGTAATGGTGAGAAGCAGCAGAGACGCAAGTCAGGGCACTGTGGCTGTACAGGTACAGACACTATCTAGAAGGGCATTGGAGGCAAAGGAGGCTTAGGTTTTATTTTTTTCTTAACAATAGATATTACAAGCTAGGAATGAGGGGGAAATTGGTGATTTAAAAAAGAGAATGTAAATGAATAAAAACATAAAGTTCTTGAGAAGGCAGGAGTAAATGGACTCCAAAGTACAAGTTTTCCAGTAAAAGAAGGAAAAGAGGAGGGAAGATTTTGAGGATAGAATTCTAGATGTGATGGAAACATGGGGCCACAGTTACTTAATGAAAGTGAGGGGATGGGGAACATTTAAGGGGAGAGAAAAAACAAATGAAGGAAAAGAAGTCAGAAGAAGAGCAAATGAAGGATGGAGAGACAATACTTGTTCCTGTGATCAAGAATGATAATGGTTGGGGTAGCATAGGAGCCTCAGAGTGTGGGTTGAAGCAGAGCAAAAGTAACATTCCCCTACAAGGATCAGATCAAGAAAACAAGCGACCATGTGAGTGCTGAATGCGTCACGCAGGAGGAGTATGGAGTCACCACAAATGGGAACAGAATCACAGACGGAAAGTAAAAGCACGACCCAGAAGCGTGCAGTGCAGTGCCCAGGACGTAGGAATGATAGTGGATATACGTCTAGAGGCTACATGATCCAGCCAGAAGGAAGAGGAAATGGCACGGAAGGGGCAATGAAACACTCTACCTCCAGACCCTGAAACAGGAGAAGAGAAGTGAAAAATAGACTCCACTCAAGACCTGAAAAGGCAGAGGCGCCCTCAAGGTCAGGCTTCCCGCAGAATGTTCCACATCCTACGGAATGATCTACAAGATGTTGGCGTTTTTGTTGATCACTGCTCTGGAAATCATGAGGATAGACTTAGAAAAAGTAGAAAAGGTTGAAGGAAGGAGAGTGGTGGACTGAGTCTGTTTGAGGGATACACAAAGGAGTCTGTGGATGAATTCAGGGCAGAGCAGTAGCCAGGGAAGGCTGGACCCCTCCCCTGAGGCAATTCCCAAGGTGGGGTCTTCCTCCGTAAACTCAAGCTGAGCGTGCTGCCTCCTGTTTTCATTCCTCTTCAGGACGTCCCCTCCCACCTCCCTGGCTCTCAATCTGATACGTTGATGTATCTTACTTTTTTCTCAATACCAATCATCTCCTTTCCATTTGGGGGGTAAAAAAATCACTAATTTTGTGATGTCACCTTAAACATTTGCTAAATGAATGCATCTGATCAGAGTCTATCTCAAGATGTTTAATTCTTTTCCGTTGATCTACTGATTCAGTGTGCCTTTATAAAGCACTTCTAGGTTTTTAAAAATTAATATTTACTAGGGAAAGCCCTTAATTGTTCTTTTCTCAGTGTGTTGGGTTACTCTAATTTTGCATTCAGCCAATGAACTTTTCCTAATCACATAAAGAAGTGCCAAAAAAATACTGCTGGGATTTTGATGACTTTATCAAAACTGTAAATAAATCAGCACGGAACTGTGATAGCCATGCTCCCTTTTGAAAATACCTCCTCATTTACTCAGAGCTTTGTATGCTGCTCAATTAATTCTCTCCCCTGAATTAAAAGTTTCCATTATATTTCTAAATATTTATTGCTAAGACAGGATACAGAAAATATATGTCAGTTTCACACTTACTTGGTATTCAGTCACCTTCATGAGATCTCTCACTAATGTTAATACTTTTTCTAAATACTATTCTGAGTTATTTTACCTTTTGATTGTTTTATTTTTACCACATGCTTTATAATACATATAACACCATTAATATCCATGTCTTGTAGTTTATTCTCATGTGACTACATGGGATGTGCTGCCAATAAGTACATGTTTACTAGTCATTTGAGGCGTATATTCCCAGTTTTCTAAAACAATTGCATGTGAAATTGACTGTGTTCATTTTGCATTCCTGGGATAAGCTCTATATTCTTTTAAACATTGTTTGATTAAGTTTATTGGCTTTCTAGCCTTTTTAAGTGTGAATGTAATTGTTTATGCTTTTACAATATTAGTAGACCTTGCTTATTTATTCTTCTGGAATTAATGTCAGGATTTTATAATTTCTGAAAAAATCATTTATTATACTGAGTCCTTTAACATATTTGCATAGATTCAGAAAGAGACCCCTTAATTTCTGTCTCCTTCACTTTTGCAGCTACACCATTTCAATTCCAATTTTGTTTATTTTCACTAGTCTTTTTATTATCTTGTGGAGAATTTTTGAGGTATGGCTTAAAATTATCTCCCTTATAAAAAATAGTATCTTAGAATTATCTCTCCATTTATTTATCAGTTCTACTATTTGCCAATATTACTTCTTTATATTTATGGGGTTTTTTGCTTGAGTTGAATGATTAGCTCATTTCTTTCAAGTTTGTCTTATTTATTAATGCTATGAATTTGCTTTTTACTACAGTTTTGGAAGCATCCAATACTTTTTATGAGTTGTATTTAATTTTTATTTTAAAATAATTGTATTTATAATTTCTTTCTAGACCTAATAGTTTTGTTTTGTTTTTGTTTTTTTTTTTTTTTGCAAATTGACGTTAAAATTTATAAATAGACTAATTTAAAATCTGTTATTTTTTAGCCATGTATATTTTTGGAATTTGGGGGAGTTCTTTTTTATAGCTTAAAATAAGATTCTTTTTTGCTTTTTTCTTTTAATTTCTTAATATAGGCCTGCAAAAGGTAGTATTTTTTATTAGCAGTGTTACAAAAATATGCTTGCATGGCTTTCTGATGCTTATGTCTTGATACTACTATAAGCCTAACTGGGCTAGGTGATTATCAACTAAGATAGTTTAAGTAGTTTGAAGTGACATTTATTTCTTTTTCTCCCTCCAAAATTGTACTTCTCTTTAGTTTCAGTTACAAACACTGGTAATTTGTGATTAATAGAATATTTGTTTTGTTGCTTTAATAAATGGCTTTATTTTGTGGGAGGCCATATTTATTGGTGAAAGTCGCAATCTGTGGACCTCAGTTAGTTCTCCTAGGAGACCTAAACCACCCTCTTTAGCACCACTCCCACCTAGTGACCTTTCTCAGAATTACATGCAAATAATCTCAGCATGAAAACATCTTTAGGTTTCAGGTCTTTTAAAAGTAACCTGGTTGATACAAGAAAAGGATCACAAGAACACATTAGGGAAATATTTCACTACAACAGAAAGATGGTAGTTATTTAATCATGTCACTTTATATTAGACTGAAGCACCCTCCAACATTTAAATTCCAAACACAATTTGTTTGGAACTTTTTTTTCTTCACTGGGTGGAAGGATGTGAAATTATTTTCTTGAAACTAGGGCACAGCATATATTCTGGATAGACAATGAAATAGCAGCAGTATCTCACGTATTTGCTTTAGAAATCGCTATAAATAACCTATAGGGGTTTTTTTATTATTATTCATCTAAATCTCAGTAAACTTTATCCAGTTTCACCTGGTCACCAGCTTATGTTGTTATGACATGACCTGATTACTGATGTGTGTGACAGCCAACAGGACTTGATTGTGTGAAACTCATGTGAAAAATCATGATGGAAAATGCAGGTTTTGTAACAATGCAGTAGCTATTAAAACACAATAATAAAGCTTCTTTAGGAGACTGATGGTAAAACTATAATAACATCTGTCTGAGAAAAAAGTTAAAGTAATATTTTAATTTCCAAAAAGTGCTTTGGAATACAAATGGAGTCGATGCTCAATAGAATAAGTATAATTTGTATAATTGGCTCAACAACTTGCAAAACCAGTTTCATTCTTTCCCTCAGCTTCATGAGATCCATCTACCAATAACTGCTACCTTTCCACTAAAAACAATATTCCTTATACTATAATGCTTATAGGAATCAACTCATTAAATTTCTTCACACCTTAAACTCTTTGATGCTTTCCAAAATGACCACGGACAAGGATTTTAAGGACATAGGATGTAAGAAAGCATTTTGCAAAAGTAACCCTTTAATTTGCCAAAAGAGTGTATTCTCAGCTCATCTATAGTTTGCTGTCAGTATTGGGCTCAAAGAAGGGTAATAGTTTATCCCTTAAATATCTAAATAAAGGTAAGAATTGAAACCACCACTCATGGCAAAGTTACAGTCTTAAAGTTGAGACAGAAACAGTTTTTTAAATCGTTCTGTGTATCATGCAAGAAAGGGCAGTGGGCCCCCTATTTTTCCTTTGATTATTTCAGGTTTGCTTGGCAGGAGAGGGAATTTAATCTGGAGCTAAGGAAAGCAAAGATGAGACACACATCTGAGGGGTAAGTTTGAAAATGAGAAGCAACAGAAAGAAGAAGAAAAAATACTGAGGTGGTGTCATCAAAAAGTGAAGAAACAAAGTTGGCCCCTTTGGTCCCACTGAGGAGGCTGTGCTCACCCTCACCCAACTGTCTGAACCACCCAATTCCAAGGTATTCTCAAAACAACCCAATTCTCACTCAGCCACAACAAATTCTTCTCAATAAAGATATTCACTTGGCTGTATAAAGAAAATACAGCCATCATATTCACTGTCCTCACGGAAACATTTACTATCACAAAGCAACAATAAAAACTTGTGCGGACAGTCCTCACATACACAAATTTATAAAGCATTAGCTGAAACTAAGAAGTTGCTTTTGGCATTTTTAGCTCATGACATTTCTTCTTAGAAACCTGGGCATAAGTTCACTTCCCGGCCCACAGGCCGAGCAGTCGGAGAAAAGGCAGAATCTTCTTCCCACCTGGCTGCAGCCCTGTATCTCTGTGGAGATTTTGACAGGGTCTCTGATCTGTGGACTCCAGAGCTGCCTTTTCAGGGCCAAGTGCACGCAGTGGGAAACAGGCTGCACGCTCACCCGTAAAGGCAGGAAGGGCTTCTGAAAAACAAACACAGAATGCCCCAGCGTCTGGTGGCTGTGGCATTGGGAAGGCAGGGAGGGGACAGAGGGGACATGCCCAGACCTGAGCCAGACCCAGGAACACAGCTCCCTCCATGTCTCCCCCGAGCTGCCCTAAGAGAAATTGTTCCAAACTCCCCTACTTTAATACTATGATTATTTAATTATCATTACTAGTCCTCTATTACCTCCATATTATCACATTTTAAGCCTATGATAATTGAAAACCAAACAACATATGGAGAGATTTTGTGGACTGTTTCAACTGGTCTCAAAGAGTACACAGCAATAATTTCTTTAAGGAGCCTTATTTCATATTTCCCAATCCAAACCGTGAAGCCTTTCAAAGAATTTAGTGTGATCATTAGGTAAAATAGTTTGGGACTAGAACGACACATCAGGCATTATTTTCCTTTAAAATATTAAAGGTTTGGGGTGGGGGTGGGAAGCATTAAAGACAGACATGAGTGAAGGAACACACTCAGCAAGGCGTGGGGGAGGCCGGCCTCTCCGCCCTGCCGCACCCTCGCCCACAAGCGGTGTCCTGAAGAGCCCCCACAGTGTTCTACTCTGGCTCGCCACCCTGCTACCTCCCTCCTCTGCGTCCCATGAATGAAAACAAATTGTTTTCGGCTACAATACCCACAGGCTTCGCCTTGACCTGTGTGGTACAGTGACACTGTGTGGCTTGAATTTTTACATACAGCTGCATAAAGCAATTTTCATGTAAATTTCTAGGTAAATCAGCCTGCAGTTGGTCTATTCCATGGACACATACACAGAAACCATTAAGTTTGACAGAAGATTAGAAGTTGCCTTTGTTTCCTCCCAATGCCTTTCCCTGTGCCTTCCGCAGGGCGTCTAAAGTAGAAACCCAGGGCTAGGAAAAGCGTCTGAGCACCGCAAATAGCGAAGGCTCTCATCTTTGCCTATATATCCCCCAGGCGTGGATGCATTGCAGTCAGAAAGGGCTTCCCTGGGAAAGAAAGAAAACTTGGTACGAAAGTCAACCCTCAAATGAGCAGAGGGAGCCAGGTAATTCTCTCGCCCTGCCAGGGAACATCTCAGCCACCTCCCATCTCTCTGGCTTCTTCCCGATGATCCACAGGATGCAAATAAACAGCCACCTTGGACCCAGTGTCCCCAACACTCCACGGAAGCAGGCAGGCTGGCTCAATTAGTTCGCAGCAGGTGGAGAACTTTCTGGGGTCAGAAGAGCAAATCAGTTCTTCAGAGGCACCTTTCCCTGGGAGCTGGGAGCCGGCAGCACTCCCTGGCCAGCCAGCAACGGGAGTGGGGAGGCCGCCCCGGCAGCTGATCCGAGTGTCCATCTGACTGTGTTCTTGCCCCAAAGACGCGCATTTCCTGAACATGTTCTTTTAAGGCAAGAACATACACAGAGCACAAAGGGAAAGATGTAACCAAAACCTGGCCCAGGATGTTTGTTTATGCAATCTTTAAATAATTCATCTTTATCCCTATTGAGCCCATCACAGCATGTCAAAAATGAATGTGTCGCCTTGGCCTATTGTTTGCAGCTCAGGATTGTCGAGCAGGAAGAAAATATTACAGAGACGGAGGGAGACACACGCAGGAGTGTGACCTTTAACTGCACTACCTATAACCAATCTCATCAAATTAAAGCACTGTATATTTTCCTTAATAATCTCTGATTAGGCTGGGGCTATGAGTGGACACGAACACCCGCCATTGCTATGCAGCGGGATGTCTGCTTAGCACCAGCAAAGCGTTTGGGAATAAGTGAGCAAAATGCTTTAATTTGATAGGGTTAGAATCCTGCAGGCTCTGGGGTGAAAGGTCCCCAACAGCTCCGCTCACACTGAATATGCAGAAATAAAAAAGTAAATTGCTTACATCTGCTGCAGGCGGCAGAGAAAATGATCTGATTGGATGGTCCGAGGGCTCTCCATCTCTTTTGGGTTAGAGAGAGAGTTTCAGAGCATCAAAAGCTTGTAATTGGAGTAATTCTGAATTAATGGACACACACACACACTCACACACACAAAACATTTTGAAGCAGCTGTTTGCAGAAGCCTGCCTGTTTAGGAATGCTTATAGATTGCAAAGAAGCAACTTCAAAAAATTATCTTTTTCCCCCCAATGCATCCTAACTAGGGGCTTGAATTTAACCACAGGTAACAAGTACAACATTCTTATCTGGCTCATCCTTCTGCCACGAAGCCTGGGAGCTATCAGACCTACATATCTGCTTGCCCACTTTGTACATCTTCCTGAAATACATGTGCACTCGAGCTCTCCTTCATGCATAAAAAGACGACTCAAAAGAGCTTCGCCGGGATTCCTAGAAGTTGACATAGAAAGCTCAGGTTTTGCCTCACTTGCTGTGTGATGTGGGATTTAATCTGCGTATTTGATCAGTAAGAATCAAAGGCAGGACTCAAGGTCTTTGGAGCACAAGCTGGTTCAGTTTCATGCAGGAAGGATGTCATGAGGCAGCCTGCCTGGTCACCTCGATGCCCTCACCGGTCTCTGCGAGGGAACCTGCCTCAGTGATCGGTGGTAGCATTAGGCCCGCCTGAATCTGCTGCTCTGTCGGACAGCATACGTATGTCAATGACAAGGTTGAGGTTGCATTTTAATTTTGTTTACATTTTATTTTATTAGCTTACACCAGTCTGCAGATCAAAATAAGAGCACCTAGTCTCGTTGTCAGCAAGCTCCTGTCACAGGCTGAAAGCAATTGTGGCCTCCCATGGTGGAGAGTAAGCCCCCAGGGAGGGAGATTTACTGAAACTGAACTGACCGAGGGAATGCATCCTGCAAGGCGAACTTTCAAGAGCTGTTTCTCAGCCAGGCATTGATCTGGGAAGGCAGGCTTGGCCAGACAAGCCACGGAGGCAGGGATCGAGGTTCCCGAACGCACTGAGATGTGCCCGCCTCATAGCGACAGCTCTGAGCTCCTCTGATATTTAGTTGTAAATGGGGCTGATGCCCACATTCAATTTTTTTCCATATTATTATCATCTAAGATGTTTTGAAATTATCTGAATAGCGTATTGTGTTTCTGGAAGCATCGGGTTGATAGGTTTTATAATACCTTAAAGCAAGCTAAAAATATTCTAGATATCAAACTTCATATTCACACACACTCGTTTTTATATACATATAGACACACGCACACACACACATATATATAAAATTGTTTTTATCATGGGCCAGGCAATAAATCTGATCCCAAGCTGAACAAAACAGCCACTGTGTACATCCCTCCCCAGCGACCCCACGGTACACAGAAACAATGAGTGGTTTTCATTTCCCGATTTTGGCAGGATTGCCCAGAGTTGGCCGTAAGAGATGCCTTGACCCGATATCTATTACAAGGTTCACGATGAGCAGAAGTCCTTTCCTCTGAAGGCACTGCCTTTACCAAATGGCTCGGCTCTGGTCTCTATCATCCTGAAATCGCCTTTGTCTGAGCTCTGCCACAGTCTATTGGAAGGTATTTGTCAACAATTATATGTCTATTAAGGAGTAGTCAATCAGTGTAGGCCCAAACCGCCAGGCCTCCAGGGTCCAGCCATTGATAGGAAACTGTCAATATCCCATCCATTTCTCAACAAAACACAATCACCTACCCGACATCATTGTCTGAGAGATAGTGGAGGCCTGCTTTCATTCCTGGGTCTCTGAATTCTTCGCTTTTAAATCTCGTGTTCAGTTTGAATAAATAAAAAACCTTTGAAAATTTCCTGAATAGAGGATACTTATTAAAATACTACTTAAACTGGGTGGGGATAGATATTTAATATAATCAAGAGTATTATGGGAACACTGCAGGTAGGTGGCTGCAATTACTCCTGAAAATTGTAAAACCGGAAGAAAATTAATAGAGGATACTTTAAATTAGCTTGATGGTAATTAATAGCTATAAATACTTTCCATTCCACCAGCACAAAGTTGAGTTATTTACCTAATTTAGGACAAAAGGTTGTGATATTAGCCAATATATTTTCATGCATGTTCAATTTACCAACCGCACCCGCAGATTTTGTAATTATGATCATAAAGGGCTTGTTATTTTCCTGAAAGAAGAAAGCCTGGGAGTTCCACAGGAATGTTTTTAAACTAAAGCCCCCCAGCAAAAAACAGAATGTGGATGTGGGGGAGGGGAGAAGGGAAGAATGAAAGAAAAGAAACACTAAGTAAGGCTGTCTCCTTTGAACTGGCTACTACCCTGAATCACAGAATACACTAGTTGTCCTACAACAAAAGACAGCATCAAACCCTCTCCACAAAGGCCTGAGACACCCAACAATATTTAAAACAGATGTAATATTTAGAGTCTCTGAGCTGTGTAAGATGGACTTTTTAAGATCTGTTACAGCCAGGCAAGGTTGACAATTAAAAAATATATAAACGTTTTCTTCTTTCATTCAAATGCCTTTCTGGGAGTCTCGGACTCTCAATCAGAGGGAGAAATAAATGTGAGCCTGGCTTTGCTGTCCCGGGATTCAGGTAACACACAAGTCCATAGTTAATGCATAAAGAGATGTGCCCCTCGGATGGAGCCTCTTTGCATTTTACCCCTTCTGTTTTCACTCACACCCAATAATTTAAATATGGGGAGAGAGAAATAAAAGGTCAAAATGCAGCCCAAATGTCCAGTACCAGTTTTGTAAGTCCAATAAAACTATAAAATAAAAATTGAAGGTACCAAAATAAACTGAGATGCCTTAAGTTTTAGGTTAAGAAGAGTTTTTGCTCATTCCATTTCTGTTCTTCAGAGTCAGAATGGAGTAGCTTAGAGGCACATGTTAATCAAATGACCTATGTCCAGTCCAAAGGGTGTCCTCTACCACACAAGAATCCTTTTTGCAGTTTTGACCACAACCTAATAGTAGTTAATGCATATTTAGTTTCACAGGTGCTATTTATGTTCAAATCCATTTATAGGCATTCAAATCTAATCTACCATATAGATATAACATAGACCTGTGGTTCATTTTAGATGCTTGAGCAAGAAAATTATAAATGGACTTAACAAAATGTTCTAAGAACATAAATAATGAAATGGACTGGGTCAGGAACCCAAGTCACAAAGGGTCCCTGAGCAGTTACTTCCACGGCAGACGGCCATCGTTGGAAGGGGCAGCTGATCTGCTTTTTTGAAAGCTCCATTATGTGTATTTACAAAATAAACAATGCATACAAGTTCATGATTGTCATCATTAATAATATGCATTATAGCAAGCCGTTAAATAAACATACATGCCATAGATGTCACCCAGACCCAACACGCCTTCTCTTCTCCATCAGATCCAAGGCATTGTCTTTGTTGTATTAAAAAAAAATCTCTCTTTATGAAGCAGCAGCAACAACAAAAAGAATCATTATTTTAAATAACGCACCAATGTTCAAATGCTCAGATTTTAAATCAGATAAGTCAGCAAGTTCAGAGTTGGGGTGAGAACTTGGTCTCATTAGTCTCAGGTTTGCAAGGCACAATCACAAACCAGGAATATAAAATGTTCTCAATGCTTCAATAATTATCTTTCGGAGGAAAAGACAAACAAATAAACAAATAACATGATCTTCATGAGGCCTCATAAAGAAGATAGTGTGACATGCTTCTATTATAATACTCCCTCAAAATCTTATTTTGTGAGGGTAATACTTGCTTATTGACAATTTTTTTCACATAAAGATAGATAAAACAACAACAAAAACAGAAACCCCTAAAAGACTTACCTTTAAGAGTTTCAACTGGTTAATCTAGAAATCTATACATAATTATAAGGACATCTTAGCCAGGTTCTACTAAAACAACTCTCTAAAAATTGTAAATTACATGGTTTTTCAAAAACATGGACTACTCCAGCCTCTCCTTAAGTAATACTCAATTTAAAAAAGTGGAAAACAAGGAAAAGTATTACCTTGAAGCACTACTTTAATGAGGGAAAATTGATATATTAAAAAATTAATGTTCGTAAGAAAGAGCTTAAATTTTACTTTGTTAAATTTTACTTTTTTAACACGTGCAGAAATTGAAGCAGAAAAATGTACAGAATAATATTCATGTCTACATGTATGAGAGGAATGTATACGTGTGTATATCTATTTATATAATCATAGAAAAAGAATTTTAGAATTATTTGCTAAAATAAAAAAGAACATTTAGTACCGTCTGAATTTTTCATTTAAAAAGGTGACGTAGAGGCTTTTTAGGGAAAATGTATAGATATCATTAATTATGATTATTTCACTGGCCAAAGAAGAAATCCTTTGGCAATTCTAGATAAGCATGTTACTTTCTTTTTACATAGAGTCTTTTGTTAATGGATGGAGTCATAACAAAACTTTTCATAAATTTATTTCATAAATCTTGGCTGAATTTCCATCAGGAAGGGAGCAAATATGTTGATGGCTTGGCATCAGGAAGCCTGGGCATCTGGCAGAGGTCATACAGCTTTCTGCAACCGGGTGTTGCTCCCTCAGCTTCCATTTACCCCACAGGCCAGTACAACTCTGTTTGTGTTTCCCATCAAGTGAAATACATATGAGAGAGAAAAAGAAACACAGAGTCAGAGAGAAAGAGAGAATGAATGGGAAAGAACATGCATGAGTGGACTGGATGGGCTGAGGGGAAGGTATGTGCAGATATTAAATTTTTGCTTGGTTTTTGTCTAGCAGAGTAATCTTAGGAAACTTCTGGCTAAGACTCTACCAGGGGCCTCTCAATACTTTGGAATTAGCTTCTCACAATCCTAGAGAGACCCAAAATGCTAGCAAACAAAAACAATGTGTCTCCCTGGTGCCCTAGGATGCATGCACTGCTTAGAATTGAAGAGGAATAAGACAGCCCACAGGTGATTTTGTGACTAACTGCTCCCACATACATCTTTAAAATATGCGGCCAGCCTAGGATATGTGAAACTGACACTTGGGGTAAATAGGCAGCTCTGAGCTCCGAGAGATGAAGCGTTGCTGTGTGAGACAGTTAAGAACCTGACGGGCGGGAGTGGCACACTGTGGGCAGTGTGGGAGGGAAGGTAATCCATATTGCCTTCCGCTTTCCAAATTGAAGATCATCATGTTTTATTTTCCATGTTTGGGACATATAACCCTTTCTGGAAAGTACATATCGAGGCTTGCATGCCTAAGAATACAGGCCCTTCTCTCTATTACAGAGGTTCTAAAAGGATCCAAAAGGGGGGAGAAATACCATATAGATGAAAACCTCCCAAGCTGAACACTCCTGAACAAAATTTGTTTTTGAAAAAAGACTAGGCCAATAGCTTCAGTCCGGTGCCTTTACAAAGAATACATGCTTTCATTTTAAAATTCACAGATATCAAAGTACAAAAGCATGTTTGCATAAAGAAAGGAAATAAGATTTTTCAATAAATTGCTTCATCAAAATATTTTCTATTCAATTTGTAATATATTTTTAAAATTTTACACAAAATTCATACAATTAAATTTTGGAATTATTAAAAAAAACCCAGATTTTTCATTTTGCACATGTGCGCACGCACACACAGACAGACAAATTTCCTAGCAAATTTTTTAGAAGCCAGTAAAGAAATACGGTGATCGTATCCGGGCAAAACGAAAGTATCACTGATCATCCTGGACCATTTAATTAGGAAGTATTATTTCCTATTTTTAAAATCAGCAATCTCTCTCTGAACAATAGATCAGGACACACTTTCAAATAATAATTAGAGAAAATCATCTGCGTTCAGCATAGGGTGAAACTCCCGCCGCTACTCGCAAAATCCATGGTATCCTACCGCCATCTACTGACGGTTGTTGGAATATTATAATTTAAAGGCACAGGTTTAAATTTACAGAAATTAAAGAATTTTAGAACCAAAGCACTTTGAAACTCATCGAACAACAATTGAAAGTTGTTACAAATGTTTGAAAATACTTCCTTAATTTGAAATGAACTCTGAGCTGTCTACAACTCCCACATGCTGGACCCTGCTCTGCCAGCTGTGGGTCATTTCCCTCTATAACCTTCTAAAATTCTGACGACCTATCATTTGTCCAACACACACAGGTTCATTCTCTCCTCCATAATAAGCCTCCACATCTTTTAAGTCTCCTCACAAGCCAGAGGGTTTTCCTCTGAACAAAATTCTGTTCACTTATTTTTTCTCTTTAAATGTGGCATCTGAAAGAAAACGCTTAGCAGAATAGATCTATCACCTCCTGTACTCTGCATGCAATACCTTTGGTAATGCAACCATGAACATCATGTAATAATTTGCACTCAAGGAATCTGCTAAGCTATGCCGCTCCCTGTAGACTTAAGCAGTCTTTTTTTTTAATGAAACTAAGAAGATATCCTTAACATTCATTGTAAGGTCATGTGACATACATTCTTAATAAAGATGGCCCATGATTCCAGCCACCAAGGTATTTTTGTATCCTAGTATCTTTTCCAACTTTGTGATGATCTTGGATCTGTTCTTTATTACTATTTATTTAACATTAGCTATTTCCCTTCAAATCACTTTTTGTATTTCTGTAGACATCCTCCAGTATAATCAGTCACTTCGTGGGAGAATTTCAAGGATGTAATTTAAGTGCTTAGCACATCATAAAACCTCCATAAATGACACTTATTCTTATAGTTATCATCAATAAAAATAATTAGTGCAAATGTATGATATCAATGTAATCTATGACATAAATTTCTGTGATAAAAAAATCAGTTCTAATAATAACATCATTCCATCAGTTGCAATTCCAGCTGGAAGTCCTATGTACACAGGCAAAGGATCAGATCTTCTTCTCCAGTGGGATTCTCAGCTCCCAGAGGACAAGTCATCTTAGGCAGGAGCCTGGGTGTTTTAGGACAGTTAGGAATCCTCTTGCAAAATGCCCCTTCCCCGTGCCCTTCATCTTAGGTTCTGATCTCCCCTAGGAGACAATCTTCCTGTATGAGTCAGTGACATTCTGAATCAAAGAGAAAGTGGAAGCAGAAAAGAAAAGAAAGAGCTTGCACCTCCATCTTTGCTCTTCTGAAACTGTTGGGCCACCTGAATTGAGCAAGGGCCTCTGCCTCCCACTACTTTTGCTTCCTGCTCTGAGAAGAATCAGGATGTGACACCAAGTCCCTGGGTCTTCCAGGTGAGTTTCACCTCCTCCTGGGACTGGCCCAGTTGGACATGGTTCTAGGACATATGCTGTGTCTTCCACTCTTTGACACAACCAGAATGGATATATTTAGGCCAAGATTGCCTGATTTTAATTGACCCCTAAATGCACTGAGGTCCAAGAAGTCAAACTCCTAATAATTGGACCAAAACCCATAGCTTTTGCGTGATTTAGAACAGCTCATAAAATGGGTTTATCGAGGAAGGAGACATCAAACCATTCACCAACATTTCCAATCTTGCATATTTTTTAAAAAGAAATCTAATTTTAAATACTAAATAAAAACAATTCAATTTTTCAAAAAGTCCATTGATACAGGAAAACCTGGAAAATGACCCTTTGAGTAAAACGACTCTCTTCTGATAAATCTTGTAAGAACCAGCAGAAACTTTCAACCTCATGCTAAATGTCAGGCTGCAGAACAGCAAAGTTTTATGACAAAGTTATAAAATATGGCAGAAACAGAAATAAGTTCAGCAGGCACCAATAAAAGCTGAAAGAAAGAACTGCTTTGGGCAACTGTGAGTGGGGGTGTGCAGGAGGACAGCCCAAGGGTGGAGCTCTCTCAGATGAGGCCCCTTCTCTCCTGATTTCTAGGCACCTCTAAACCATTGGGACTGGGGGTCTGCACCTACCTGCTGAGTATAACTGATCCAGCGAGTTCGTCGGCCACCACCTGCCACGCACAGAACTGTTCACAGTGCAACCGAGGGAAAAACAACAGAAATGGCAGATTGAGAAGGTTCTGTGTGTTCTGCCGTGTGCCTGCTTTTCCTGCTTCCGTCTCAAGCCACGAGCCTTCACTCATTCAACACAGTCACTCATTGTTCTCCCCTACCACGCTACACCTTTCCTCTTTATTCAAGCTGCTCAAAAGTAGAGGCTCATTCCCAGTCTCCAGCCTCTCTTCCTCTTGCTCTCTCCCTGAAGTTTTGTTTTAAAATTTATGTTCACTGCTATAGAATTATAAATGAAAACATATTTTAAGAAACCAAATAGGACAAGAGGTGTATTGTGAAGACCTGAGGTTCCTGTCTCTTCAAGCACCTGTTTTGTTTCACAGAACTCTTTAACTCCTTCCATTTTTAACGTGTTTTCTGGTTACTTTTCTGGAGACTTCTAAAAATGCTGTTTGTGAAGAGACAGCTAATTCTTGATTTATCTACTTTAGACATTTTCTATTGATTTATGTATATAGCTTTTATTGCCTTCCGTTCATTAAAACCTAAATGTGATGAGAGCAGAGATTTGTCTACTATATTCTTTGTTTTATTTGTGGATATGTTCCGAGCAACTGGAAGTTTTGTTTGTTTATGTATTTATTTTGGTTTTCCATCTTTTCCCCAAAGAAGTAGCAGGATGCAATGCTTGGACAATGGTGCTTTCTCATTTGGACACTTAATAAAGTATGACTCTTTTCCCTGAAGTGCTTGTCAGACTAATAATCCTCCCCACTTCAACAGCCATCAGGATCATCACACTTATTCTGAGAGAGAAACACTGAGAAAATGACATTTTTTCCCCCATTACAGGAACCATAGCAGAGTCTACTTCATTTTCTCTAGCTTTTAAGTTCATCTTTCTATGTCTTAATTTGGAAGAGGAAAAAAAAAACTAGATTACCATGACACCAAGGTGCCAC
Organism: Perodicticus potto; assembly: GCA_963574655.1. NCBI lineage: Eukaryota > Metazoa > Chordata > Mammalia > Primates > Lorisidae > Perodicticus > Perodicticus potto. The sequence goes on from CAUYRH010009113.1 coordinate 17,294, forward strand.
AATATTTAAAGTTTCAAAAGCATTAACTCAGATTAATAGGCACTCAAGTGGCACAGAAAATAATTTTTGATGGCAGAGCTTGAAATCAAAAGGAGCTTGTGATTAACTCTGAAATCTATTACCGAGGAGCCACTAGCTCACCGCTGGGGCCGCTTGTTTATCACTAACTTGCTCTTACACATCCCAAAGAAGAAGAAACTCACAAAGTGGATCGAGAGCTGTTCATCACTCACATCCCCTGAGTTTTATTTCCTCCAAGACATGAAATCACAAGCTGTGAGACGTATTTGAGGGGTGGGGGGGGGAAGATGACCAGTTGAATTGGGAAAAGGTTATTTTCTTTGTGAAGATGCTTAACAAACACAGCCACTAACATGATTGGCATCCTCTGTATAGTTTTTTTCCATATCTTTCTTCCTATAAAGTCCGGTTTCTTTAATTTATGCCAACAAGTATCATACTTCGTAGTTAGAAAAAAAGATTATTTACCTGGGGCCCAAAATTATTGTAATTTTTTTCTTATTAAATCCCAAAATTATTCTTTTGTAAAGTAAACTTCACAGTAACAGTCTGAAGTTGAGAACTTTCTTAAATATAAATCTCTCTTGCATGGATCTTGTCTATACACTAGGTACCGTCAGTCCCTTGCAGAAGAAGGCAGTCGGGGCAGCTGCTGCAGTGAGCACAGGATGGACGTGATCAGACATGGGTTCAAGTTCTACCTCTGCAGTGTGTGTGACGTTGGGAATCCTCCCTTTGTAAGCCTTGCCCGAAGCACCTGTGACAAAGCGGATTAAGTGTAAGAGTGTATGTGAAACACTTAACACAAAGCCTGGCACATGGTAAGTGCCCAAACAGTATCAACTAGTATCGTTTAAAAATCAACACCTCGCTGTCAGATGTTGTCACTTACCTGATGTCCTTGTTTGCTATGTCAGTGCAAAGCTTAACAGATTTGACTGTGGTGACCTGAAACGCAGGGCAAAGTTAAATGTTGAAAGGTAGGCAAAGATGTCATCTCCAGGTAAAAACGAGCAAATGTAAGTTCAAGCTACTTGGAATGAAAAATAGACATTTTATGGTTATCATTGAATTGTGTCCCCAAGTTTGAGAACTACTCTGAGACTATGGGTGATCCCTGACCTTCCATTTTTTTAGAGGAGGAAACTAGAGACAGAGAACTGCAGTCTCACCATGAATCAGCCGCTAAACGGGAAGAGGCCGGAGGATAAAGGCAGAGTAAGATAATCTTGTTCAATCTCCTAACTCAACAACAGATAAATGAAACACAGAGATCTAAATATCCATCCGCTGTGCTTATCTCTGGAATGTTGAACACATTGTAAATGCTCAAATAAAGTTTGACCTTATTGTTTATTCTCAAAGCAGTAACACTCAATGTTAACTATAATATGGGAAATTCTCCAGAAAAGTATATCGTCTTGTAGGATGCTGGTGCAAGGGGAATGCCATAGCCTTTCCTAAATGCAGTTTGGGGATGTGTTTCAAAGGCCTTCCAAGTCTGCTTCTTTTTGATCCATGTAATCCCATTGCTTGAAATCTATACTAAAAGTAGAATCAGATACATGCAAGGATTTGTATTTTAAAATGTTTACTATGGAACTATTTACAATGATTTAAAAACAAGGAAAACTAAATATAGCTCCAACAATGGGGGATATTTATGGCACATCTTTATTATGAAATACTCTACAGCTAAAAATAGCACTATGGAATTTTTCTTAGTTAACAAAAAAGAATGCTGAGGTATATTGTTAAGAGAGGAAGAAAATTTACAAAGTAATACAGTTTGCATGATTTGTTTTATTGAAAAATAATATGGATAGTATTTATATGACCAAAAAAATGTAATGCCTTCATGGTAGAATTGAAGACATTTTTTACTTCTCCTTTTGTATATGTATATGTTACAGATCTTCTCTGATGAGCTCATATAATTTTTAACATGAAAAATGCTACTATAGCTGGGTGCTGTGTCTCATACTGGCAAACATAGAACTCTGAGAGGCTGAGGCAGGAGGATCACTTTAGCTTAGGAGTTAGAGACCAGCCTGAGCAAGAGTAGTGAGACCCCCACATCTACTAAAAATAGAAAAATTATTTGAGCATCGCGGTGGGTGCCTGTAGTCCCAGGTAATTGGGAGGCTGAGGCAGGTTTTTAAGGTTACTGTGAGCTAGGCTGTCATCATGGCACTCTAGCCTGGGAACCAGAGTGAGGCTCTGTCGAACAAGAAGGAGGAAGGGGAGTTGTGTTTTTTTTTAATTTACTGAAGGAGCAGGAGGAGGAGCAGAAGAAAGAGGAGGAGGAGGAGGAAGAGGAAGAGGAGGAAGAAGAAGAAGAAGAAGAGGAAGAGGAAGAGGAAGAGGAAGAAGAAGAAGAAGAAGAAGAAGAGGAAGAGGAAGAGGAAGAGGAAGAAGAAGAAGAAGAAGAAGGAGGTAGCCAACATACATGCTACATGAAGAAATGTCAGAGAAATGGGGAAAAAACTAGGGGAAGATGGCTTTAGATTTTTGGAATAAAGCCAACAGAGTCTTCTAGTTACAATTATGGCTAAATTTTAAGAACACCCTATTCTTTTCAATCTCTCTTCTTTCCTAGACTGCAGCTGTCTTCAAGCAACCTATGAGTAATTAAAATGTGGCCCATGGACAAGCTTTTGCATTTTGATAAATACATGTTGATAAAAGGCAGACAGAAAAATGAATATGTGTTCCTTGTGAAAATAATCCTCTCAAATATGCTGTAGTGTTTCCTTGTAACTCCATATTTGTGGTAGATTGCTAATATACTTTTGATTAAGAACAATATTTGCATCATATATCATCCACTTAAAAAAAAAAAAAAAAAAAGATCTGGCCCCAGAAGGCAAACTTATGTAGCAATCTTGGCCTGGGTTCGCTGTGAATTAGACATCCCGTTCTCCTGCGCTGGGCAGGAGCCAGCTGTGCTGCAGAAGTTGAACCAAGCACGGTGATTTCTAACACATTAGGCATCCTGACACCTCCAAATGAGTTGCGATTTCACCCTAAGCATTCTCTGTGTAATCTGTCTTCAAATAATGGAGGTAAAGAAGTCTTTCATATAATGGTTAATTTAAACTTGACCATGCTCATATGCACTATATAGGTGTCCCGAGGCCTGGGGAAGTCAGGGTGCTGAGAATAGTGAGCAAAGAGTACTTGTTTTTAATTTACTGAAATATTTCACTAGAAATTTAACCCACAACACTGAGACAGTAAATATCACCTTCCAAAGGGCTCAGAATTGGATGCAACATTTTCAAAAAGATTGCTGGAAACCAAGTTTCAGGAGTCCTTAATACCTCACCCAGAGAGAGGAGATAAAGGGGCCTGGAGTGTTTCTGAATCTCACTGTCACAGCTTTGGCAGAGGGAATGTAGAGAACTGAATTAACGTCCTGTTTCAGGTAAATAAGAAGTATTTTTAGTGTAAGTAGGTCCCAAATATCGCATAAGACATGCTAAATGTTTTTCCTTGTTTATTTGAAATTCAAAGTTAATAGTCATCTTTTCTTCCCTAAATCTGGCAACACTTTCTCACCACCTCCTGGGGAAAGAGGCTTCAACAGCCCAACTCATATAACTTGACTGCGAATCCAAAATTACAATGAATTAATAAAAATATAATTTGATAACAATAGTTCCAAGATGGGGGAGGGAAAGGAACTATAGTATATGGAAGCAGATGTTTACTATTTAGATATTAGTTGAGATTACCAGTGCTGATGATAAGAAACTAAGAGATTTTGAAAAGTAAAGAGCAAGAAATTAACACATTGAAAATGTCCACTGAACAAAATGGAGGTAGTAATAAGAACAGATGAACAAAAATGGCATTATATAAAACAACAAAAAAATGGCAAGTATACCTCTCTATATAATTATGTCAACAGGAAATGTAGACAGAGGAATATATATATATATATATATGCAGTGGATAAAGTAAAACATGCCTACTTTATACTTTCTACAAGTGTCCCACTTGAGCTGCAAGGATACTAATAGGTTAAATGTAAAAGTATGGAAATAAATTCACATGCAAGTGGTAATCACAAAAAAAGAGCTGGACTGGCCAAACTAATTCCAGGCAAAACAGACTTTGAAACAGAAAACTATTAGAGACAAAGGACTCATTATAAGGATAACAGGGTGCATCAATCTAACAACCAGCTGGTTACGGTGCCAGCCACATACACCGAGAGTGGCGGGTTCGAACCCAGCCTGGGCCTGCTAAATAACAATGACAACTGCATCTAACAACCAGTTCTAAAATACATGTACCAAAAATTGGCATCACTGAAAGGAAAAAATACAAAATCAAGCAATAGTTTAATACCACTTTCAATAATTAATACAACATCTAGGAGAATATCAACAATAAAAAATAGAAAAAATGAACATATAAACCCACTACATCTAACATCAGAAAGTATAATATACGTTCTTCTCAAGTTCACATGTGTTATTCTTTAGGATAGACTATATGTTAGGTCATAAAAAAATTCAATGAATTTAAAGTAATTATAATTGTGTAATGTATGTCCTCTAACCAAATAGAATAAAATTAGTACTCAATAAGAAAGGGAAAGTTTGGGAATTTCCAAACATGCAGATATTGAACAACACATTCCTAAATAACCAAAGAATCAAAGAGGAGATATCAAGGAAAATTAAAAAATAATTTTAGGAGAATGAAAATAGTGCAACATGCCAAAACTTATAGAATATAGCTAAATCAGTATTTAAAGGGATATTGATGGTCCTATACACCTATATGAAAAAAGAACATCTCAAATGAATAACCTAAACTTCTACTTTTAAGAAACTTTAAGAGGTAAAAAGTGGAAATTGAACCCAAAGTGAACAAAGGAAATGAAATAATAAACATGGGAATGAAAATAAATAAACTAGAAAATAGGCAAACAGTATAAAAAGCATTGATAACAAAAATTGGTCCTTTAGAAATGTGAACATTGACAAATCTTTAGCTAAATTGACCAAGGAAACCAAAAAGACCCGTATTACTAAAATCAAGAATAAGGGATCATAACTAAGAGGAAATATAAATAAATACTATGAACAGCTGCACACCAACAAAGTATGTCACTGAGATTAAGTAGGCAAATTCTTAGCAAGACACAAACCATTAATACTGACCCAAGAAAAAACAAAAAAAAATTGAATTTACATATAACAAGGTAAATGTTAAGTTAATTATAAAAGTTTTCAGAAAGATAAGTCCACAATCAGATGGCTTCACTGGCAAATTCAAGGAAACACTTTGTATAAAAGAATTAATGTCAATTCCTCACAAACTGGTCCAGAAAATAGAAAAGGAGGGAACACTTCCTAATTAATTCTGTAAGGCTAGTCTTGCCTTGATTCTAAAACCAGGCAAAGACATCACAAGACCAATATTATTTATGCATATACACATGAAATCCTCAACAAATTGCTAGCAAACCAAATTCAGCAATCTGACAAAGGATTATATACCATGGCCTAGTAAGTATCCGAGGCACGCAAAATGTAGTGTATCTTGGTAAGCGTTCCACATGTTTGAAAAGAACGTGTATTTTGCTGTTTTGAGTGTTCTATGAGTATTAATGAGTTCTATTTGGTTTATTGTGTTGTTTAGATATTCTGTATTTTTACTGATATATACTTGTTCTATAAATTATTGAGAGGGGGTACTTAAATCTGACTATAGCTGTAAATTAGTTTATTTCTCTTTCTCATATAAGCTTTTCTTCATGTATTTTGAGGATCTCATTTACCTCGTTACATGTAAATTCAATTTTTTTTTTCTTGAGTCAATATTAATGTACCTCTTGTTAGGTACATATTCACTTAGGAATGTTACATCGGCTTGATTAATTGAAGAAGTTACCTGATAAAAGCACATTTTTATGCATAGCATCCCAACAAAAGCTCAGGAAACTTGATTTTGCAAGTTGACAAATAGATTTTAAAACCTATATGAAAATGCAACATACATAGAATAACCAAAACAAATTTGAAAAAAAAAAGTTGAAGGACTAACACCTGATTTGAAATCTTATTATGAAGCTACAATAATGAAAATAGTATAATATCAGAATCAAGATAAGCCATTCGATCATGATACAGAATGAAGAGTTCAGAAATATACAGACACATGTATAGCCAACTATTTTTTTAGACAAATGTATACAGGCAATTTGCTAGAGATAGAATAGTCTTTTCAAGATATTATGCTGGAACAATTGGATATTCCAATGTAAATAAATAAACAAGCTTCGATCTTATAGCATTTATAATTGATTGGATCAGAATTGATCATAAGACTAAGTTTAACTACAAAATGCTTAGAAAAACAGGAAGAAAATATTCACGACTAAATTTAGGTTAAGTAAATATTTTTTGATATGACATCAAAAGAATGACTTATAGAAGGAAATTTTGATAATTTTAACTTCATTGGAATTAATAACATATGCTCTCTGAAAGATACAACTAAGAGATTGAAAAGGCAAGCCACAGATAAGGAGAATATAAGTGCAAATCAGATAAATTCTAGATGAATACTAAAGGGCTAGTATTCATCTGGAATATTAAAAGACTTTTATGAAAAGGTCTTTTCAAAATTTTATAGAAAGGAAACTGCTAAAATTTTCAAATGAACATAATATTTGAAAAGATAGCTTTGCCAAAGATGATAAATAAGACAAATAGAAATTGCACAATATCATTTCCTTAGTTACTAGTGAAATGCAGGTTATAACTATACAGTGAGAAACCTCTTACACACCTATTCTAAGTGTAGGCAATGAGGCAGAGGAGCAGAATTCTCATACAATGCTGATGAGAATGTAAAATGATAGAATCATTTTGGAAAAACAGTTGGGTATGTTAAAATGTTAAACATTGTCCCACAATAAGATCCAGCAATTCCACTCTGGTGTTTCCCTGAGTGAAATTATGACTGTACGAAGATTTATAGTAATAGCCAAAAACTGGAAACAACTCAAACTTTATCAGCTGATGAATGAACAAACACATTGTGGTATATCTATATGAAATAGAAAACTACTCAGTAATAAAAAGGAATGAACAACTGATATACACAACCACATCAATGAATCAAAAATAATTATGCTGAATGAATGAAGGAAAACAAAAAAAATCTTACTATAGCACTCCATTTGTGTAAAATTCTAGAAAACATAAAATAATCAACAGTAACAGAAAATGTAATAGTGTTTGTCTGGGGGATGGAGCTGTGGGGAGGGCCAAGAAGGGAGAGACCACAAAAGAGCATGAGTGATTTGGGGGTGATGACTACTTTTATCATCTCCATGGTGCCAGGGGTTCCACAAGTGTGGGTGGAGGTTAAAAATTAGCAATTTAGCTAAACATGTGCCTTTTATTATGCATCAGTTATTCTTTAATAAACCTGTTTCTCCACAATTGGAAAGCAAAATACACATAATGTTTTTAAAAATTATTCCTATATGACATTTTGTAACATGATACAATACAAAAAATATTTAAGGATAAGAGATGAACACATCAAATAAAGATTCAAACTAAATGCTCGGTGCCCGCAGCTCAGTGGTTAGGGGCATACACTGGGGCTGGCATGTTTGAACCCAGCCCAGGGCCTGCTAAACAATAATGAGAACAATAACAACAAAAATAGTCAGGTGTTGTGGTAGGCACCTGTAGTCCCAGCTACTTGGGAGGCTGAGGCAAGAGAATCACTTAAGCCCAGGAGTTTGAGTTTGCTGTGAGCTGTGATGCCACGGCACTCTACTGAGGGCAACATAGTGAGACTCTGTCTCAAAAAAAAATTTTTTTTAACTAAATAAGCAGAAATAACAATATAAGATTGCAGCTAAATTATTTACTTGTTTTTACTTATTTTTTAAAAAGTAAGCTATATGTAATAAAAATCCATTACTTTCCTAACAAAAAAATAAGGAAAATAAAGTATTATGCTATCCACATCATAGATTCATAGAAGATAAACCCATGGGAGTTTTGTTTTTAAACATGGAAGCTTTAACTACTAAAAAGACCTTGAAAAGTGAAGATATGGTTTTAAGAAAATGTATGACATGTTTAGTCTATAACTGAGGGATATTCTGATACCATATGTCTAATCCTCTGAACTTTAAGCCTTGGATTCACCCTGACCCTATCGGACATAGCACATTTGCATACTTGTGGAGAAGCAGCATAACTTGACCCCAGGGGTCAGTTGGGGCTATTCTATAAATACTAATTTCCCCAAACCAGATATAATAACAGATGAACGAAAAGCCAGATGGTGACAGAGTGGTGCAGCTGGACAAAAAAATCCAACTCACTTTCCCTTTTGCCCTTCAATTCAGAGAAATGTAATATCTTAGAAAGAACTCAGAATTTGAACTAAGAATTTGGCTTCCACATGCACTACCACTGGCTGATTACATGGCTGTTGGGACATCATCTTACCCATCAGAGTTTTTGTTCTCCTAAGACTCCTAAGACTAAGATGCCAACACTGTGGTGTGAAGATCAGACGGGGTCATATACAGAGGCACTGTGTCTCCCGTAAGACCTAGTACAAAAGTTAGTTTACTACATTCCCACTGTGTCCTAGCAGGCTGCCTCTGAACCTTTCACCCTGATGGAAGGAATACATTGTCGGCACAGAGAAAGCAAGAACAGGATTCCTACTTTGAAACACACAAGTCGGTGTTTCTGGCAAGCTTTTCTCCCTGTCTGGCCATCAACACTCACATCCTTCTAGCTGCATGAGCACAAGTTTGGTTGTTTGCCTGATGTTCTCCAGTGATTCCAACCATCTTAAGAAAATGACACTTCAGCATTGCAGCTTTTATTGCCAATAGAACTGAGTTTTAGCCATGAAGCCGAGCTAAATAAGGAAATGTATTATAGAGAAAAATGTGATGAGCTGTCCCTCCAGAAGAAAATAATTCCAATGTTTATCAATCCTATTTCTCTCTGCTCTGATCTTCGGGTGATATGGGAAAAAGACACGAGTTAACAAATGACCCAAGCATTGTAAATCCTTCTACTGCCACTAATAAGTGAGCTGTTGTTTTATGTAACCATCAGATGTTGTCTGCAGGGTTTAATCCACTAGTGACGGAGAAAGCTCCAATAATTTGTATACCCTTTTTCTTAGTGACTAATGCCTTAAAGGTGAAAATAAAATCAATTGTCCATACTTAAAGAAATTGCTCCCCTCTCTTCCCCAGTACAGGTCACTCCGCTTCTCCGTTATCAAAGCCCCCTGCCTCTCTTTCTCTAAGTCTGTAACTCGTTCATAAAAATTAATATGTGGCCAAAGCCTGACCTGCGTGTGGGATAGGACATGAGAGGAAATGGGCTTGTGTCTGCAACTTCTGCAATACGTTAGGCAAATCTCCCATTTCAAGGAAGCAAATCTGCCTCTGCTTTGACTATTTCCCTTTGCTTTTTCTCCAATAATTGCTATTCAAGAAAAATTTACATTGAGCTATTTGTTTGGGGGGGGCATTTATAAACATCGCAACAGCTTCCAAACAGGAAGAAAAACAAACAAACAAAAAATCAGATTTCCAGATATGTGCTGTTTTTTCTCTGTGAATATAAAAATATTGCCTCATATAGCTCTAAAGAGTAAAAATGTATTTTGAGCACACGCTATACATAGAGGAAGATGTCCTGAATTCCTTCTTTCTCCCTCCCAAGCTTCAGACAATGTCTCCAAGGGCAGAGGAAACAACTGCCCTGCACATGTACATTGTGAGTCCTAATGAGAGAGGTAGAGGGGTAGTTTGTTTCAGATCTATCCTAAAACCATCCTCAGAAGGGAGGCATCTGCCTAAGCGTGCAATTAACAAGGTCCTTTGCAATCCTGCCTCCAATGGCCCAGGTGTGACAACTGTGTATCAAGGCTACACACAATACCCAGTTCATTGTCTCTTATTGTTCATCTCTATGGATGAAACCTGATGTGTGGCAAAAGAAAGCATGAATATTTGTTTTTAACAGAAATACAAATAAATCAATTCAATTTTAATTGGCCTCCTCCAAAGAGACTTAGATCAGAGGAAACATCTGGCATGCTGAGATGTTGCTCTATTTGGAGCCAAATCTCTTGTCGGTAGACTGACACTCAGGAAGTGCTAAAAAAAAAAATGTCCTTCCATATAAACTGAGTGATACCTATTCCAAAAATCTATGCTGAAGGGCTAATCAACAAATCAGTTTTAAATACCAATACAAAAATTATTTTATTTCCAATTCACTACATGCATTTACAAACATCCGATTCATGTACAACTCACATTTAGGAATGGAGGCTACTACAGATAATAGGTAAATGTATCTGTTCCAACTTACATACAAATTCAACTTAAGAACAAACCTACACAACCTATCTTGTTTGTAATCTAGGGATAGCCTGCATTTATGGATTAAGGTACATAATCCATACTTATTAAATATGGATTAAAATAAGTATCCATACAAATCAAATGTAGCCAGCCCTGGAGCACAACTCTAGGACCTCCTAAATGTTGGTTACTATTCCAATAACTAGATGGTTTCATCACAGGCTTATTTGCTCTGAAAGAAAGAGCCTTTTATATCCGACTTTCAATTGTCTAAGAGAACACGGTTTTAATGATTCATTGGTGATAAGCCCCGGGACATAGAGGAGGAGAGTCCTTTTCCACTCACCTGCTGCTGTGGGCCTGTGACTATTGTGGTTGGCCTTTATTTCTTTGTCTGAGTCAATGCCTTAGTGCACTGGGGCTGCTGTAACCAAATACCTTAAATTGGGTAGCAGAAAATTATTTCTCACAGTTCTGGAAGTTAGAAAGTTCCAAGATCAAGGTGCTGGTGAGAGATTGCTTCCTGGTTCGCTGATACCATCTATTCAGTATTCTCACGTGGTGGGAAAAAGGAGGCAGCTCTCTGGGGACTTTTATAAGGGCACTAATCTCGTCCAGGAGGGCTCCACCCTCATGACCTAATCTCCTCCCAGGGACTCATCTCCTAATGTCATCACACTGGGGATAGATTTCAAATAGAAATTTGGGAGAAGACAAACATCCAAACCATAGCAGTAAGGATCAGGACAAACCATACAATAGCACAAAAAAGCCATTTCCTCAGACTTCCTGACTTTTCCTTTCTCTAGGATCAGCCAATTAACATGTATTCAGCCTTCCATTGTGTCCAGAGCCCATGTGGAGTTCTAGTGAGAAGCCAAGTCGAAGAAGTCTTTATTCCTGTCAGTATTTAAGCCAAATAAAGAGGAAAATCAATTGCTCCCTATATAGTGTCCCTTAAGAAAAGGAAAGATGTATGTCCATGGACAAGGTACAACTCACAAAATCCTGTGAGATGCTGTTCACGTAAAAAAAAAAAAAAAAAAAGAAAGGAAAAAAATAACAAGTCTTATAGAACATCTAGATTTGGGGTAGCACATGACTCATTGTGTGAAGGCTATTAAGTTAGACAATGGTTTATAATAAACAATAATTGTACCAGTTTTTTTTCCCCAGGGTGTAATGAATGGGAAAGACAAAATCTGATATCCTTGTAGACAGAAACGCAGGTGAGAGATTTCAAGGCCCTTCCCACCTCACAGAAATTTGACTTATACCTAAGAAAAAGAACTAAAGATCTCAGGAGCTCCAACATAGAAAAAAAAAGTCAAAACTTATTTAAGACCTATTTCCCTTTTTCACAGTGGTTTGTTTTGACTAAGCTATTTTCTCTTGTTTGAAATACCAATACTCAAAGGCAATTTGTAAATCATATTTTATGATACACTTCTACTTCTCTTCCTTTGATGTATAAAAGGATTCCATTTGTGAAAAACTGATAAGCCCCAGAAATACAAAATTTAAAATCAAATTTCTGTTAGGGTGAAGTCAGTGTGGTGGTGCAGGATTACCTCAGGAAGGGGATTCTACAAACAAAATACTCAGATGAATGGTCTTAAGTAGAAACTCTACAAAAATGCCACTCTTCTTAACGTTCTAAATTGAATGGCTTCCCTCAGAAAATTGGTCAATACCCATGATGAAAAGGGAAAGCTGTGAAATCTTTAAGCAAAGAGAAAATTTTCTACATTTCTAAGACAACAGAAGGATGTGGAGGATGGAACATTAGGTAAAGGAGAAATAGGTGAAAATTTGATTCTAGTTAGTGTAACTGTAAAGAGTTTTATTGGAATTTTCCAAGATCCTAGAGTTAAAGAATGTTATGGGTTTGTTTGTTTCATTTTCTATACGAAGGCTTGGCAAAATAGAATTCTGAGGATTGTCTTATCATTTTGGAACAATTGAAAATAGGTTACATGAATGTGTTCTTCAGGCATGGGACAAAAATCTGATATTCTTGTAGTTGGAACTGCAGGTGAGAGATTTCAGGGCCCTTAGCACCTTGTAGTCAGCCTTCAATGAAGACAGAGTCAGGAAGACTGTGGCTCTTACACTGTTACTCGTGACTGGATGCACTTGGGAAAATTAGAAAACCTCTTTGTGCTATATTTCTTCTATTTACTATAAGAATGCAATGAATTCACCCTCAGGAATGATAATGTATAGTCTGATTCATCATTAACATCATTAAATCATAGATTTACCTGAACTCAACCAATTTCAAAGGTCATTATAAAGCTTTCTGAGTGAATACGCCCACCCACAAGGTGAGAAAAGTCATTTGGAATGTGTTTCTTGACTGCTGATAAACAATATTTTCTCTGTAGAGGTTACCCAAATCCATTCACGAAAGGCAAAGGGGAGACCTATAAACCAAGGAGTTTTTCATCAAAACTTGAAATACTTTGCTAGAGTCAACACTCTCTGAATGAGACCCATTTTTTTTGCAGAGAATACATGTCCTTCCTCACTCTAACAACTAGGTTAATATCATCAGTTCCAAGTCTTTCCAGCCAATGCCAATCCATCATCAAGCTTTGGAGACCAAAAAAGAAACAAGCAGAAAGACAATTTGCCGGAGTGATTGAAGGCCTGGCATTTAGAAGTTCCTGATTCAATTGCTCTTTTGATGTGGTGCTTGGCTCTTCTTCTTCTTGAAGAAAGCTCTCATATATTCACTCCCAAACTGCTTGTGTGGGGGGGATACACAAAAACAAAGGAGAGAGACATTCTGTCCAAGATGGTAATTGCTTAACAGTAATGAACCATGTCCTCAGGAGCATCCCCTGCAGTCCTTAAAGGGATGCTACTATGAGCAGATGGGCAAAGGATCCCAGCTCATACAAATGATGATTGGTAGCTCTGGGTTTGGGTCCTGCTTCCATCATGGCAAATATATGAACAAAAATTGTAAAGTCAGTGAAACACCTAAACATTTGGATTTCACTGAGGACTAAATAACTCAGAGAACTGGTCCTCTGTTTTACAGTTCTATTTCATAGCATAAAGACCCAAACTGAACCTAAATTTTTTCCACAGAAGCTGAGGAACCAAAAGATAACTTTGTAGCACATATTTTGAGACAGAAAAGTCAATTGACATAGGAATATCTTCAGTGTCTGACTCAGAGAATGCCGGGAGAAAGGAAACCTTAAAGGTCTGCCCTTCAATTTACAGAGGAAAGTTTAAAGCCAGAGAAGGCTCTTTGATAGGGGTGATCAGTGCCGGCCAGAATGAGAACGCAGACATTCTGGCAGGCCCAGTGTTCCCCTTATTCCACGTTGCCACCTCTAGGGTGAGTGTGACACCTCCACTGTCCAAAACACTATTGCCATGCTCCTGTGTTATTTTGATAACTGTGAGGCAATGTGCATTCTGAGGCCGTATCTGCAGTGTTCTATGCCACATCTCCAGGCTTAGCATAGTACAGGGTAGCCATCAATAAAGTAGCTAATTATTATTATTATTATTATTTTAGACAGTCTCACTCTACTGTCCTGGGGAGAATTCCATAGGTCACAGGAACCACAAACTCTTGGGTTTGTTCAATCCTCTTGCCTCAGCCTCCTGAGTATCTGAGAACACAAGTATATGCCACTACTGGCTAGTTTTTCTATTTTTAGTAGAGATGAGGTCTCACTGTTGCTCAGGCTGGTCTCAGTCTTCTGAGCTCAAGCAATCACCTGCCTCAACCTCCCAGAATGGTATGATTACAGGCATGAGTCACCATGCCCAGACAATAAAGTAGCTACTTATTTTAGTTAAATGGTATTAAATTTCACTGGAGAATAGCTTGAATATCCAACAATAACAACAAAACAATAATAATAGCTCTTATACTAACTATGAGCAAGATATTGTTCTGAATGCTTTATGTACATGAACATGAGTTAAAGTTAATAACAACCCCATTAAGCAGGTTCTAGGAGGAGCCCAAATCATTACTGACATGAGAAGGATGATGTTTTTCATCATTAAGGTCATGATGTTACATTACCCAATCAATCACGAAAAGAGAGCTCTTGACCCTGAGTCTGTCCGTTGGCACGATGCTGCGCAACAGGGCTGCCTAGGCCAGGCTCCTGGGTCGGGTGGGTTCAGCTCATGGTAAATAACCACCTGTACCACATTTGGGAAGTTTGATTGACTAGAAACCAGCATTTTAATGACATAAGTTTTAAAACGTTATTGAGGCAAATCTGGAAGTCCCCTAAATTGGGAAAGCCCAAGAATTCACCAGGAGATCCTTGGGAAGCCCAGCTGAGCCTGTTATTTATTTGTTGGTATTTGTAATTTGAGGAATGAATGTGTCTCCCTAAAATTAGTATGCTAAAGCCTTAATTCCCCCCAAAATTAGTATGATGAAGTCCTAATTGCCCCCAAAATTAGTGCGCTGAAGCCCTAACTCCCCGTGTAGCTAGATTTGGAGATGGGGATGGGGCTTGTGAGGATGTAATGCGGTCATAAGGGTGAGGCCCTGATCCCACAGGATTAGTGTCCTAATAAGAAGATGAGAAACTAAAGCAGGGGTCCTCAAACTTTTTAAACAGGGGACCAGTTCACTGTCCCTCAAACAATTGGAGGGCACACCAGCCCCATATTCTGAGGGTGGCAGGTTCAAGCCTGGCCCCGGCCAAACTGCAAAAACAAAAAATAGCCCGGCATTGTGGCAGGCACCTGTAGTCCCAGCTACTCAGGAGACTGAGACAAGAGAATCGCCTAAGCCCAGGAGTTGGAGGTTGTTGTGAGCTGTGTGATGCCTCAGCACTCTACCAAAGGCAATAAAATAAGACTCTGTTCCTACAAAAACAAACAAACAAACAAAAAAAAACTATAAACAAATTCCTATGCACACTGCACAAAGACCTCCTAACTTCAGAAAAAAAAAGGCCCCCCTTGACTGCAAAAAAAAAAGGGTCTACTAACTGAAAAATAAAAAAATATATACCTCCTAACTTCAAAAACACAAATATTAACTTGTTCTTACCTCAGTCCTCAGGCAAGCACCCAAGACTGAGAGGAGGAATTGAGAGACAGAGAGAAGGAGGGAAGTCAGAGAGTGCAGGTGAATGTTCCACACATGCGCACTGCAGCCCGGGACGAGTCTGCTGCTAAGCAGGACAGGCAGCTGTGGCAAAAACACCCAGCAGGCCAGATAAATGTCCTATGGCAAACGTGCCATAGTTTGAGGACCCCTGCACTAGAGCATGCCCCCAGCTCTCTTTCTGTGCACAACTGAGGAAAGACCCTTGCAAGGACACGCTGAGAGGGTAGACTATCTGGGGAGTGGACACAATTTTAACCTTGACTCAAACAGTACAGAAGTAATGCATGTAACCAAAATGTTTGTACCCCCATAACATTCTGAACTATAATAAATAAATGCCCACCAAAAAGAAGGTAGATGTTTACAAACAAGGTAAAAAGCACTCACCAGAAATAGAATTAACTGTAAGAAAATAAATTTTTGGCATTTAAGCCATATTGTCTTATGAAGCCTGAGCTGACTGATACAAGAAATTTTTGCTTCTTTGTGGTTCAGAGAAGGGATGGAAGGGAGAAAAGTGCTGTCCCTGGCATGTTTCCCAGTCTGTATCTTTGTCCGTACAGTCTGTCCATAGCCACACAGAGGCTGGTGTCTACAGAAAAATGAAGCTGTCCAAACATCCAAGTTCCCCTCTGAAAGAAAAGGCCAAAACAGGTTTGTATCTCTCTCTTGCACCCCTCTACCATGGCCCCAGCCTGGCTTCACACTGTAGCTGTAAGGATTGAATTAGCAACACCTGTGGAGCCTTAGACAAAGGCTTGCCTAGAACAATAAATGGCCGTAGCTCTTGGCACAGGCTGTGGAGCGTTTAGGTAAAGAAACATAGAGCTTTGGCAGAAACTTGAGATTGAATGCAGGCCCTTCTTCCCCACCACACTTTCATTAAGCAAGTAACACCACATCCCTGAGTTCTCAGTTTTTTTATCTGCAAAATGTCTGTATTTTCTATCTCTTGAGTCTCTTGGGACATTGCTTCACTTGCCAGCTTCTTCAAGTAGAGGTGATTGGTGTGGGGGTGTCCAACCCACAGCCTATGAGACACATGTAGATTTTTTGAGGCCTGTGTTGCTTATCTGTGGTGTAAGATATCGCAAAAAGCACACACAGACTTTTTTGTGTTCATCAGCCTTTGTTAGTGTTTATTTATTTAGTGTGTGGCCCAAGACAACTCTTCTTCTTCCAATATGTAGCAGAATAAAAAAAAAAAAAAAAAACGGTTGGACACCCTTGGCTAGTGGGAAATGAGTCTTACACCATGGGTAAAATTCCATGTCTGGGGCCAATGGTTTGTATTTTGAGCCCTGGAGAGAGGTGGAAGGCACCAGATCTTCTGGAGCCCCAGAAATCACTCAACTCTGAAGCCTTAGGTAGGCAGAGGAGTGGTGGTTCTGAAACTAAGCATGTTTGGGAGTTTCTGGAGGCCTTTTCTCAATGCAGGGAGCAGAGTACTGGGCTGGATGCTCAGAACTGAGCTTAGTGATGCTGTGACAGTGGGCAGGTTACCACCCACTCTGGGCCTCTCTACCTCTTCACCTTCAAAGGAAAAATAAAACATATTTCCCAGGGCTCCAGTAGCTTATGATTGTAAAGAGTGCATTCCTTTCTTTTTATTGAATTCTACATTAGTAAAATTTGAACATACGGCAATTTTATTCTGTACACTTGGTCAGAATGATTTGTATTCCACAACCAGACTCCCTTACAGCAAGGTTGATATGTGTTTGGACTGCAATAACTAAGTGCTTTTATATTTTATAAAAGGCAAATTAATGATGAAAACTCAGTAACAGTACTTTTCCCTTTTTCAATTCAAAGAAAATTGGATTTTTCATGTGTGTCAGAGTTGGTAGCTTACCACTCTTAGGAAGGAGGGGGTTATTTGAAGTCCGGAGAAAGTATGATAATCTAGGGACATTTTTAGTGGAATGAACCAGAATACTGTTACCAAAGCTTGCAGATAATACACCTAGGTCACCTTCTTCAGGGTATAGTGCTCCTAAAATGGTACCTTCTGAAGCCAGAAGAGGCCACCGTGGACCCACTATGAGGAGCTGGGCCACAGGAGAAAACAATTGCAATGGTGGGGGGGAACATTACTCACTGGTCCATGAAGTGCTTAGAGCTCAAGATGTTGTCATTTTACCCAACTACTAGAAGGCTGAGTCATTGGCATACTGAATTAATGAAAAAATGACCCATAATTCTGAGACCTGAAGATAGGTACATTCCTGTGCTGTTGACTGTTTTTCTAGTATTAGAGAGATATGATAAATATTATAAAAATAGATAAAATGGCAGATGGACAGACACGGTAGATAGACACAGACATGTCTGTGACTATGATTTATCTATTTGTCTATTTTATCTGTTTATCTTCTATCTGTCTACTAATCTATCTACCTATCTTTCTGTCTAGAGAGAAAGACAGAGAAAACATACAGTATAGAATTTAGTGACTGAGTTCATTATACAACCCATTCATTTTCTTTCCTGGTAGACTACAAATGCTCGTGTTGGACTTTACTCTCCCCGGTGAAAGGTTATTTCCTGCCGTTGGGGGAAATTCTGGGAAGAGAAGACTGAGAAGGACCTGGGTGAGCAGCACACACTTGCCTTCTCCATACCCCAGGAGTAAATGCACTTTTCCTGATGTTTTCGCCTCCTGATGCTACCTGTTATTGTCCAAGAGAGGAGAACAGGATGCCAGATGGTGACAGAAAATGTCCAGAGTAAACCATCAAGCACCCCTGCTATAAGAAGAGATTTCTAGCCCAGACATACCTACCAAGTTTATGTCAGCCTGTCCAGATAGCCCCTCTGTAGCCAGATGAACACTCATACTCAAAATGAAACTCACCTTCTCCTCCCCCAGGCCCCAGATCACTGCCTGCGTGTCCCGTCTCACCAAAGGCACCATCCACCATCCACTGATTGCCTTGGAGAGACACACGGTCTCCTTAAACTCTATCCTCTCAATCACTCATGAATCAATGCTAAGTCCTATATCTTCACCCTCTGAAAACCTCGTCTGGCCCCATCCCCACTACCACCATGCAGTGTAAGTCCTTTCTCCGCAGCTGGAAGAATGAAATAGCACCCTACCTGCTCCCCGCCTCCTCGGTATCTGCAAAATAAGCGTGACCAGAACATTCAGAGTTTCCCAAGGCACCACCCAAACGTCTGATGTCACTCCCGCCTCTGCACCAGCCTCACCTTTATCCCATCTTTGCAATTCCTCCAAAGCTCCTCACTTCCCTGGGCTTTCCCAGATGAGGTTTCTGCTGTCCGAGCTCACTTTTCTGAACTGAACTCCTCACCTCACATTGTAACTAAGCTCAAGTTCGTCAAGAGCATTCCTCTTAGGAAATGCTAATGGTCTGTCTGGGCCTCTTGTCTCATTTTGAAGTGTATTTTGCACCCAGTTCTCCCCATGGGTAGGGAAACCACCCTGCCACACCCTCATTTCTGTATTTCCTCCAGGGTAGGAGTCGCGTCTCATCTGCATTACGGTCCTGTCACCCAGCTCCATGCTTGCCCTGTTAAGAAGTCAGTGTTTCATACATGTCTCTGGAATGAATGAGTGAGTGAATCATGGCGACCGCATGCCGTGAGGGTCAGCTTCCCTTTGTGTCCTCTACCACTTTACGGCTAAGAGGGCTTATCTCTTTTCCAGCCAGGACGGAGTCTTCCCTGCTTGGCCAGTGCTTTTCCAGACTCTCCTGGGCTGTTCCCAGGATGACATCTAGCCTCCCGTGGAAGAAGGTGAAAAAAACTAAGGCAGTTTCCATCCTGGAAAACATCAGTGACAAGTCGCGGTGGAAGTTTATAACTGTTGAGGTGCTATTCGGTTGCCAGGACTTGGAAAAGAAATGAGCAAACAAAGGCCCCAAACGAGGTGTGGTGTGAGCGGAGGCGTGTCATTCCCAAGAACACCCCACGCCTGCTGGGAAGGCCGAGCGCAGAAGGAGGCCATGGCTCCCACGGGAGGCCCCCTCTGACCTAGGAAAGGAGGCTTGGCCTTAAATCAAAAAGACATGCTGATGAGATGGGCAAAGTAAAACAGATGGGGGAGGATCATCAGGAAAAAAAATAATGGGTTCATCCAGGACCAGGGAGTTGGAGAGGGACCGGGCTGGAGAGGGGAGACCCGGGATCTGAAGGGCTGGAAGGAGGTTGTGCCTTCAGGGAGCCTCGCTGAAGGGGTCCAAGGGCTCCTTCCCACATGTCATAAGCACATAACCTCGAATTTACAAAATAAAATGTATTTAATAAAATCATACCTCCTTAATTTGAGCAGAAGTCTAATTCATTATTCCAAACCAAGAGACACAGTGAAAGAGGTTCATCAGCACTCCTCTGCGGCACGATGGCAAAGGTGAGGCTACTCATTGTCCCTCCCGGCCGGCACAGGTGGAAAGCGCAGGGAGCTGGGGGCAAGGCTGGTTCCCGCCCCAGCCCCACCACTTACTAGCTGTGTAGCTGTGAGCCTCGGGCAAGTTGCTCAGCACCTTTGGCCTCTGTTTCCTCATCTGTGAAATGGCACGGTCTGCTCTGCTCATCTCCCAGATGATGTGTGTGGTGGGAAGATGTACACACGCCTCAGGGTGAGCACTTTTTCTAGTATGAAAACAGATGTGTTGAAAAGACATGTGCAGAGGTATGAATTGGGCACAAATTTCCAAGCATTATAAAACCAGCACTTAGCTAAATATAAATGAGAGAAAAAGACTGAGAAAAAATATGGGAGGGTGGATGGGGTGCAAAGAAATGGTGGGCTAGGAGGGCAGTGGGGAGGGCTGCTTCGGGGTTGGGTCATGGGAACGATGAAGGAGCTCGGCTGTTCTAAAGGTATTTGACCCAGGCCCTCGGAGCTGCCAGACCCTGAGGCTAGTGCTCTTGGAAACCATTCCAGTTTCTGAATGTTTGCCGGAGAGAATAGCCCACATCCAACTAACTGGGAATTATTCCTGTATACCAGTGTTTTTCAAACTTCATATCTCACAGCACACTTGAACCTATAGTTAAACTTCTGCGGTGCACTTAAATTATGTTCATCAATAAAAACAGAGTGAAAAAATATACTTACTGTGCTTTGAACTCCTTTCAGAAATAATTTAATTAACGGCCTTTAAAATTTTCACAGCACACCTACAGTCCTCTCACGGCGGCACACCAGAGTGCCGTGCACCCCAGTGGAAAATCACTGCTCTACACCCTTAAACTAGGGCCCCCTCGGTTCAACAGCAACACCAGTGAAAAGCTTCATTGTCAGTGCTATTGCTTGTTGCTCTGAGCCAACAGAGAAGCAAAGCCCTGTGAAAAGACGGGGGAGATGGAACCTGCTTCTTCCTGCCTAACACCCTCTCTTCTCTTCTTTCAGGCAAACCTGGGCCCTAACCCAGAGGGTCATTAACAATCCCCTGGCACATCTCACAAAAGCAGAAACATTAACCCAAAGGTCTTGGCTATATTTCAACCCAGGTAATTGTATTCGGCCTACCAAGGTTGTTTCTTAAAAAGACAATCATTACAGCAACTTGGACACTGGCCTCCCACCTCAAAGAAAAAAGTAACCCTTCTCCCTGGGATCCTGGCCAGATGCCACTTCTGGTCAATTTCATTCCACCCGCCAGGACAAAAGCTTTGCCAGAACCTTGGGCAGCAGAACTGCTTCATGTTTCATAGGTCACAGGTTCAAATCCCATTGAGATGATGCTTTCAATAAGACCTCTGTTAACATTCAGGTGGTGGGGAGCAGGTCTGGGAGCTCTTTCCTCACTTGCCTTTCTTTGTCTCTACAACTGTCTTGCTGGGAAAGGTAACAGGTAAGGTTAGCTTTCATTTCCCTTCCTAATAGTAATCTCATGCCTGGGCCAACTTGCCCTTCTACCATCCCGTAAGGCATCTGGCTCCATTTCCACGAGCTGTAACTCGAATCACTCTCTCTCTCAGCTGCCTGGGGATAAAATGGACCTTCATTTCCTATTCAGACTTATGATTTATGCAATAATATAAATTACTATGATTCAATAAAATAAAGTTGATGATTCAATACAACGAGTACATTAAATTCAGGTGCTCCATATACGAAGGAGTATAAAATATCTGATGGACTTTTTTTTGATGTAGTGGCCTGCATTTGAAAACCTCAGCCATACATATGCATTTACACATCTGCTCGTGGAGGGAGAAAATCCTGGCACGAAAACCTCCAACAGTATTAGCTGCAGATATCAAATGCATATTATGTGCTAGGCACCAGGGTACAGTGTCTACGTGGCCCACTTACTGTTCCTCACACGCCCCCTTACAGTTATTACTAATACCTCCATGCAACAGAGGTGCAAAATGCCCAGGGTTGCCTCGCTGGCAAATAGTGGTGCCTAAATCCCCTTCAAGAATCTAGAGCCAGAGTCTGTGCTCTCGAATATTATACGCAATTTTTTCTAAAATCAGAATTTAGCCACCCCCCAGGGGTAGGGCTGAGGATCAATTTTATTATTGATGCTCCTCTAAGGTACCTCCCTTCTCTATAATGAATGTGTGTTACATTTATAATCAGGAAAATACAGATTCAGGTCTTCCCTTTCTGTGTTGTCTCCAACTCAAACGAAGTAAGAAACCATATCTCTGAACAAAGGAGCCTCTTTAGTAAGATTCTTTTTGGAGTTTCCAGGACCAGAGAAAAGAATAAGGCAAATTGACAAACTTCTCTACAGAGACGTCATCTCCTTCTAAACCTGTTTTCTCTCCTATGTAAACACCATGTTTCCTCTCCCTCCACCCAAAAGAAAGTATCTTTACCTGTATACCAAAGAAGGTACAAAAAAAATCAGGAGCAAAAAAGTCATATCTAACTGCCTAATCGTTCCATCCTTCAGGAGGATGAACTTGGCCCTGAATATAACAATTGTAGGGGCTTCTGAAACTTGGCAGCATTTTAATAGCATGAGATAATTCCCATCGCAACAGTAAGAAATATGGACTTGAGATCAATACAGGGTGAATTAGTAGTCAACAGCAATCAAATACGACAGAGCAAATATGATTCATTTCTTAGAAGGGCTAAGATCTCCAACAGTTTATTGAGACGCGTCTGAAGATTGGAAAACTGATCTGGGAGGAAAGCTTTAATTTAATTGACAAGTGGGTTGGTCAAGGAAGCACAGACATTCGAAGGCTTTTGAGACATTATTTGCCTTTTTTCTTGCCAGGGCTGCCGAAATCTTAATGGCTAGACTTCTTCCCACAGCTGCTTCTGAAATCCCAAGGTCAGTCCCAGGCAGGCGAAGCAGCTGACCTCACACCTTAATGCATGAAAATTAAGTTTTTAGCTCAGCATACTGGACAGTAATTAATCTAATTAACAATTACCAGGTAGCGATGAAGTTAAGAATGTCACATCTCAGAGCATCCTTTAATTTCAGACGGGCTTTTGAACGTGATGTTTCCTGACATTTAACTGCCTTACTGTGTGTCTTTTCTCTTGCAGAGGACCCCAATTTATTCATCGAGAATGCAGTTTTGTTTATTTAGGTGCTGGGGATATGGACAATGAGGATTACCTTAATAGAAAAAGTGGCACCTGCCTGGATATGAACGTCTGAAGGGATGGAGAAGTCATTTTCCTTGGTGTATTCTGCTGTTAAGTTTGCATGCCACAAACATTGCATCTGAGTTTCAGTGATACTATACATCAATTTTGTAAATAAAATTTCCAACAGAGCCTAACAAATACATTTCCCATTAATATGTGTGCCCATGCACGCAGGAGGAGTGTCTACATTACAAGCATTTATAAATTCACAACCCCTTTCTTTCCTGACAATTTGGCAATCCAGCCACGGAAAGCAATGGGCTCAGTTGCTGGAAAAGTTCTCCAGCAAGAAGCTTCTCAGATTCTAGATGGGGAAAGGAATGTGATAGTTCACATGGCTCCCCTCAGAGAGTTTAGAGTTCAACGCCTCTCCAGGTAACACATGTGGGGCCACAAAGGATGAAATTCAACTCTATCCATTTGGTGCAGCTTCCTCCAAACTCTACCAATCATTAATTGGTGTGTTATTTTCTAAAGAGAGAAGAGAGCTAGGAGGTTAGACAGGGAATTCTGAACTGACTTTGCGTACACAAAAGGAAGAACAGGCTGATCCCGAACTAGCCAATGAAGTGGCTGTCCTAGAAGAGGTCCCTGAATCTGCTGTCCTAGGAGAGGTCAGAGTAGGCACGACCATGTAGACTTAAAAGAAAGCAGAACAGATGAACACCTGATAACCAACAGCACAGTCCAAACATCCCTGTGTGTTTTTCTATCCCACCTAAGGTTTAGCCATTTCATGAAGAATCTACAGAAAGAACAGAAAGTTACCAAGATGGTTCACATTCTTGGCATGTTACTCAGCGATAAAGTATCCAGGGATTGGGGCCCTGATGTGGTGAGCCAGACATCTCCAGCTGTGCACCTGCCAGGGACAAGGGAACTCTGGACGTGAAGGGGGAAAGGAGGAGGGGATTAAGCAAACCAAACTTCTAGGAGAAGCATTGTCCTTCTATTGAGGAGACAGTAGTAGTAACTAAATTTCTGATAACTTAAAGGTCATTTAAATGTCAGATTTAACTCACCCAGCTGTTAAAGGCAGAGATAGGATTGTAACTCAGGAATGGCGCTCCGTGGCACCTGTTCCTCCTACTTTACCAGGCTGTATGCAATCAACATGAACGGTCGTGAGCAATATCTTCATCATTGCTGATGTTTGTGGTTGTTCCAGCAATAGCTCAATTATCCCAAATATTTGGGGAATGGGGAATTCTTATACATTGAGATTCTACTTTAGCAAATAGAGTCCAATAGAAATAACTAGATTGCCAACCTCTGTTCCTCTCCCAGCAAGTAACTGCCCTGCTGCATCATCTTTTTTTGTGTCTTATTTGTAACCTGCTTTTCTCTTGATCCTAATGGTTCACACAGTTTATTTGCCTTCCCTTTTCTCTTGTAGGTTCAGTCCCATAGAAAAGGATCTTCTTGCCACATTTTATCCCCCGTGCGTGGCGTAGGGTAAGTACTCAGTATGTCTACGCATGTGTCTACGTGTGTGACTATTATGTCCTACATAGTCGATATACTATGCATAATACACAGAGGGTGCCCCGAAATGTGTACACATTTGAAGGAAGGAAAAAATGTATTAAAATTGTAATTTTCAATGTAGACCGATAACAAAAGATGAACACAAATCACGTTGAGCACCTCTGGTAATTGCAGAAATCAAACATGACTTAAATATTACAAATTTCCTTTCTTAAAATGTGTATACATTTTGTCACCCTCTGTATATTGTCAAACAGCATATGGTGAAATTATATGGTGACTATATTATGTAACAGGTGTTATATGTTGTATGTAATATAATACATGGCCCATAATATAAAATACATTTTACCATATAATATGCTATATCATAGTATGCAGTACAGATATATGTATTGCATACGTGCACATATATATATATACATCTGATGAGAGAGTGGATGAATGGAAACATTGCCTGGTGTGAGATGAAGGCTGTGAAGAGCATTGCTCGGAACATGCACCCATGTGAATATAACCCCAGACGAAGTTTGAATCCAGGTACTATCTCTAACCCAGTGTTTTTAACCTTTTTATCTCATGACACACTCGAACCAATAGTTAAACTTTGCGGCACACCTAGATTATGTTGATCAAAAAAAGAGTAGAAAAGAGAATATACTTACTGTGCTTTGAACTTTCAAAACTAAATTAATTAATGATCTTTAAAATTTTCACAGCACACCTAAGATCATCTCATAGCAGACCAGTTGAAAATTACTGCTCTAATCAGTTTGGCAATTATGGGAAAATCTATTAGTCAGCTGAGTCTATACAATGAGGACGATCATATGATATGAGTTAGCATTTATTGATATTTTCTATGTACCAGGCACAAAGGTAATCGTTTCATGGGTCCAAACTCAACTAACTCTCCGATAGCCGCATTAGTTAGGTACTATGTAAGATTGGCCTCATTTATAGGTGAGGAAGCTAAGGCACAGAGAGGTCGAGTAATTTTCTCAAGGTTGCATAGCTCTCCTGTGGCAGGAATTCTAGATCCAGGGCCTTCTCACTTAACTTCTTCACCCAAGGCAAAAATGAGACAGTGCATACGCAGCACCCAGCACGTGCTGATAGCCTCCCTTTTTTAATGGGAGCATTCTCTAGCTAACCACACATGCTGTTCAAACTTGACAATATATTTGCCTTGTAAAGAATGGAAGAAGAAATCAGTTTGCGTAGATTTTATTTTCAAACTATCTATAAATAATAAGTTAAGGGAACTTGCCTTTCTTATTTAAAGGTCTAATTTAGATTCTTTATCAAAATGATTTAAAATGCCTTTCACCAGGAAACCATATTTCAAAGACTTTATTTATTAGACTTCTTGAAAGTGTGTTTTTAATGCACATTCTGACTTTTTGCCAAACCTCTTCTCTGAAACAGTAAAATTAGAGCAGCCCCCTCTTTAAAGAGTTATATTTATTAGATTTTTACGTATTGATACAGTATAATTTATCAAAATAAATCTGAGAATTGGCACATAAATCTTCCAACATTCTTTATAATCAGAACCTCTACTATAATTTCTCCCTGATAAATGTTCAAGGACAACTTATAGCAAAGAACTTCTTTTGCAAAGAATCAAAGCCACATCTTCCAGCGTAACTTTTCCGTGGCCACTTTCACTGTCCTCACTGCTATGGTTCCACTTGGACCAGACTGGCCCTGATTGACCCAGATTGCGAACCTCTGTGAGTTTTATCTGACACTGATAATTAAATTAATTACATTTTCAACCTACACAACAGTGAACTCTCCAAAATGTGTGGGTCTCTGAAGTTGAGCCCTAAAACAATGTTTGAATCTCTTTGGAAAATGCTGCAAGAATGTCAGCATTTTGTCTTTTCATGCCGTTAGCCTTAAAAAAAAGAAAAATCTTCTTTTTTTTGCTTAGATTAAGGACAAATACTTCAAAAAAGGATGTCTACTTCTAAAAATTCCTACAGTCAGATTATGAATGATTCCAAATAGTACGTGCATTATGTGCACCAGCAAAATGACTTTGAATATGAGCTTTTCTTTTCTAGAACCCACGGATCTCTCTGTTGACATAGTAGACACCAATACCAAGATTCAGGGACCCTGGCATGTATCTCATTTAACATATGGTTACTGTTTGTCAGTGTATAGGTGAGAAATGCTGGTGAAAAAAGAAACATGTGTCTCCCTTTTCCGGAAACATTTTACTCTTCCAACTGTTGGGCATTATGCATGCCCATGCTGTATTTCCTGTCTTCACAAACCTGTGGAATAGCCTTTGTAGTATGGAGCCCCAACTACCCTTCACAAATGATGGAAAATAAAAATTTGACCATTTTTGTAGTCTAATTTGACCCTCTTTTTGAAACAGAGTCTCACTTTGTCACCCTCAGTAGAGTGCTGTGACATCGCAGCTCACAGCAACCTCAAACTCTTGAGCTTAAGGGATTCTCTTGCCTCTCCAGTAGCTGGCACCACAGGCGCCCACCACAACACCTAGCAATTTTTTTTTTAGAGAGACGGTCTCTCTCTGGCTCAGTCTGGTCTTGAACCTATGAGCTCAGGCAATCCACCCATCTTGGCCTCCAAAGTGCGGAGATTACAGACGTGAGGCACCACACCCGCTGACCTTCTGTATTATGGGAGAAAATAGGAAGCATCAGAGTCCATTTAGCACTAGTGCCCTTTGAGAAATGAAAACTGAAAATAAAGATGTGCCAGCACCCATGCCTTGATGAATGCCCAGCGCCTCTCCTTCTCTCATTCCAGTGTCCAACCCCCGTCCCCCCCTACCCACCCACACCTCCCACCCCGCCACCCCCACACCCCTCTCCACCCCCCACACCACCCACCCTCCCTCCCATTCACTACAGTGCGCTCTTCCCACCCCTGCCACCCCCAATAATTGTACAGGCTGCAATGCCATAAAGCCCAAAGTTCCAGAAAAAGCATCCCAAGTCCTTTTTAATCAAGCTCTGCTGATATGTCCAGTTGCTTCTCTTAAAGATTAAACCTCTAATTGACAGGTATCACTTGGGCCTTGACCAATATCCATTTCTTTTTTTGAACTGAAATGCATCTTGTTTTCCCATTGTTACTGCCCGCACCTGCACACTCTAGTTTTGGCCCAATCCTAATCCACGTGTTTGGTGGACAGGGACTCTTCTGCACAATCAGGGCTAAATATGTCCCCCAGCCTGGACAATCAAAATGTGGCATCCCCTGTGCACAGTGATTAATTTAGGAAAATCTTTCAAAATCATTAGGAACAAAGTAGATGGTCCTGTGAGACTTTGTTAGGACTATTGGCAGAGAGAAACCTTCCTTCCTTCTGAAGGAGGAGGGACTATCTGGTTTCAGCCCTGTCATTCCGGAGGCCACAACAAAAACAACCCGTGCCTATGGATGAAGCCAAGACAAATTAAAGAAAGAAAACCTAGTCCTGAATAAATTGTCCCTGATTCTAGCATTCCCACATCTCCTTGGACTTTCTGAGTCTATCATCCAGGAAATTGCCTATGGGCTCAAACTAAATCAAGTTGGGATTTTTGTGATTTTTCAACAAAAGTCCTGATCAATATTACAGGAAATGTACCAGCAACTTGTGTTTATCTGCTGATGGCTTGGAATTATGTATCTCCCTGGTGTCTGTACATATTCAGTTTTCTATCAGTTGTGGATATATCTGCCCGAGGGTATATGGCCCACCCTTTTGGGGCAATCAGGGAAAACCAATGATTGGTGGGTGAGATTGGAGATGATGGAGCAAGGCAATGGCAGAGAAAACCCTCTGGGAGCTTCGGTGAGGTCTGTTGCCTACTCCCACCAACACCCATGTACACATGAACAAGATGTCAAAAAGACAGAAGCAAATGAAGACAAAAGAGCTTTGGGGCATAAAGCCTGGTGTTTAAAGAATTCCACTCTATAATCCAATTGCATTTTTATTCCAAGCATCTATCCCATTGCACTGTGGACGCTTAAGCCCCAGTGTCTGGTCTGCTGAGACTTTGCTCCCATGGACCACATATCCCCTTCCAGTGCAGGGAGAGGCTCTTGGTCACTCCTGAGCTCCCCTGAGAGCACCGACATCTCCCGGAGATTGTGCATGGACCCCCCTACCAGGACACATTGCGCAGACATTCTTTCTCCAGTGATTTCCAAACTCACTGGGGTCCTGCCCCAAACCTGTCTCTGGGGTCATCACTTCAGGTTTCGGGGCCCACTCCCATCCCAGAAGAAATCTGCCTTTGTCCTAGAAGAAGTTTCTCCCTTTGCTCAATTCCGATGATGTGCCCAGGAAGACCCTGCCTCTTTAGTGGGAAATACTTTAAAAATCCTTTGGAAAGGTTTAGGATTTATGAAACCAAAACCAGGAAACTACTTTTTTCTCTCTTTCTCCCTATGACAGAGTTAGAACAAGCCCACTAATTTTTAGAAGAGGCAGAGTGGTGGGTAGAGAGGAGAAGAAATAGAAGGTTAAAAAAGAGAACAAGCTTTATCTCAAACTGATACGTACTCCATAAAGTACTTCTCAGCCTATCATGAGGTTCTCAGCAGCACTTTGCAAAAGCCCAGGGACCTTTCACGGGAAGGGAACATTCTGTCACCCGAGGAGAGAAACAAGTCATTCTGCTCAGTAGAAGACACTTGGGTTAAGCCTGAGGCATCAACCAAGTTGAAAACAGCCATGAGGTCTCCTTAAGTGACAGGTTAATTAACATAGGAAGGTGAAAATCAGATTTATTGCTGAAGATGCTTTCATATGCTTTAAGATATTTTAGACAACAGGTAAATCGCTGATGATAGCCATTCTATTTTTAAAAAGTTATAGCAGTGGGAGGGGCTAGAGGAGGAAGCTGGTAGATTCTGGCTTCAAATGAGTGCAGAAGGCAGCAGGGAAGCCGGCAGTAGAAAGGGTAAGAATAAGAAAATAAAAACCAGGATCCCCAGAAACTTCGCTTTCACGTTCTTTTCCACCTTACTTCCTGGAGTATTCGTATTACATTTTTCACCTATCCATTCATCCGTCTGCTCACTGTACAAACTTTTATAGAGTACCCGCCAACCGGGGAAAGAAGGCGAGGCTAAATAAGTCCCATTAGCTCCTGTCCTTCAAAAACTCACATGTGAAAGAAGACAGACATAAAAAGAAAAAAATACAAAAATACAGTAAGTACCAACAAACGAGACGGAACGGGAGAGGCTATCAGAGATCAACCTTCCATAACCTGGGGGGGTCGGGGATTCAAAAGCACCCCGTGCGGACAAAGGCAGGAAGACAGCTCAGCTTAGGGGTAAATGCCAGAATCACGGGACTTGGTGAGGACGACTGCTCCAGGTGGGTGGCTGTGTGGAAAGACTATACCCGAGGCTGCTCTTATGTCTCAGCACAGCTGGAATGTGCATGCAAGTGTCATCAGCTCACCTTTGTACACCAGCAAAGATGCTGCCAGATCAGGGAGAGAGGCAGTTGCAGGGGAAAGACAGTACCACAGAGGACAGAGCCCTCCTCCAAGGCAGTATGGCTTCCAGGGGATCCAGAGATAGAATGGTCAAAAAATCAGCTCTGAGTCCTGAAGAGAGCCAATGTCCTTCATCCTTCTGTGCAACCAAAGCTCTCCATGCACACGCAGACACATGTGCACACACCCATTATTCTATGAAGGAGCAACTTCCTTAGTTCTGGTGAAAAGGAAGAACCAAAGATAGTACACAAATCACTCTGTCCACCTTCCCTGCAGTGTCACTTAGTGATTTCTTTCTTGTATTTTTTTTTTCTTTTTATTGAATCATAGCTGTGTACATTAATGCAATCGTGGGGTACAATGTCCTGGTTCCATATACAATCTGAAATATTTTCATCAAACTGGTTAACAAACCAGTTCATGGCATTTTCTTAGC
Organism: Perodicticus potto; assembly: GCA_963574655.1. Classification (NCBI taxonomy): domain Eukaryota; kingdom Metazoa; phylum Chordata; class Mammalia; order Primates; family Lorisidae; genus Perodicticus; species Perodicticus potto. Next base: position 47,825 of record CAUYRH010009113.1, read on the forward strand.
TATTGTGTTAAGACTTTATATTCTGCACTTAGTAAGTTTCACCTGTACCCTTCTAAGACGCACCATAGGTGTGGCCCCACCAATTACCCTCTCTCCTCCCATCCTCCCCTTCCCCTCCCTCCCTTGCCCCTTTCCCCATATTCTTCTGCTATAAGTGGGTTATAGCCTTCATATGAAAGCTATAGCTTTCCCCTCTTTGCCTCATTTTCTGATATAATCAACTGGGTAGGTATCTTTGGGAGAAACAGTACAGGAAAGAAGGAAGGAAGAGAGAGGAGTGAGTCAGGGATGGCTTTTCTTGTCCCTCATACACATCTAACTGGCAGTCCCTGGTCATGAGCTCCTTCGACCTTAGAAGACGTCTGAGTGAAAGGCGTCACAGAGGCCATCTAGGGTCAGAGCCGAGCTGATGGACTCCTGCCATTTTGCATATAAGGAAGAAGGGGACCTAAAATATTTTATGAACCTACTATGTGCTGGGCACCATGCTAAGCATTGCAAGATATTCATTTGTCCTTGTAACTCTGAAAGACAGATTTGCTTTAATCTTCTTTTTATAAGTGAGAAAAAGGAGGCCCAGAAATATTAAACCTCTTAGTCACAGAGGAATTCAAATGGGATTTGATTCTGGGCCTTCTTTCATTTGAATCTAGACCTTCTTTCAGTTAACCAACTTCTTTTTTAAATTACATTGATGTTAAAAAAATATATTTACTATTTTAGTAGTTGCTGTGTGAAGTACCCAGCCAGGCACTGAGACACCAGAGATTAGATGACCTGATCGGTGTCTTCCAGTCCCAGAGATCAGAACACCTGTAACGGCAAGAAGGGGAAAAGGCTGAATGACAAGCACAAAAGTTTGTTTTGTTCATTTGTCTCCATCCCCTGAAGTATAAGCTTTTGTTGATTTTCTACTGAATGTCAAGTACTACCTAGTGACTTTCCTGTGTTTATACTTTTATGCCCCACAGAATCCTGTGGGATCAGTATCACCAGGATTATATGCATTGTGTAGAAGGGAATTTAATTAATGCATCTATGTTTATTCAGCTGGTAGACAGAGAAACGCTAAACCCAGGCCATTCAAGGCCAAATAACACGTACTTTCTACTCCACGTCAGCAGCTCATTCAAAAACTGATAAAAAGTTAGAGAACTTCCTTCACATGTATGTATATATATAATTCCTATTTATTTGTTGAGACCTTAATTCAGTGGTCTGCAACATTTTTGATACCAGAGCCCAGTTGAATGGAAGATGATTTTCCCAGGGACCAGTAGGGGAGTGTACGGGTGGCTTCATGGTGACTCAAGTGCATCACATTTATTGGGCACTTTATTTCTATTATTAGTTATTACATTGTAATATATAATGGATACAGATGAAGCTTCGTCACTCCCTTGCCCGCCACCCACCTCCAGGTGCATGACCTGGTTCCTGACAGGTCACACGACTGGTCTGTGGTTTAGGGAACCTTGGAAGTTTTATGGTCAGAAAACTAGGACAAAATTTAGATCAAGATGCATGGGGTGTCCTCCAGGAGAATTAAAGTTATGGAATCATTGGTTATTAGAAGCAGAAGGGCTTGCGAGGAGCCCAGGGTCACCCTTTTTTCCCTGCTGTAGCTGTCAGGCCTAAGTGTGACCGCCTCATGCTGTGTGTTCTGACACCGCCATGGGCAATACTGGGGTTGATAACACTGTGCACCTGCTCTGCCCATTTATTAGGCTGCTCAGTTACCCACTGCAAGACTTGTTACTGTATTATGTTTAGCAGGTCTATTTAAAATCTCACCAAAATTTTTTCCTTTCGAGAGAGGAAGATCTTTCTTCATACTTTACAGACCTACATTTTGAAGTTCTGAAAAACAGACAGACCTGAAGCCCAGGAGAACTAGCAGTGCTCGCTGGCGGGGGTTGGGAAGTAGAAGCCCTGTGAAAACCCAACAAAATAAGGGGAACAAAATCCAACAGAGAGTGTTCACTTACGCGTGGCCAGGTGCTGCTGAGAGGTGCGCAGCAGAGCTGTAAATGGCAGGATTCACAGGGAGAGAACCAGCCCCCGGCCGCTCTGTGCCTGGCTTCATATATTATTTATCACCTTTCATCTTTCTGCTGGTTCTGAGGGCTCGTAGGATGGCAGAATCCTAGAATCTCAGTCTCTCTCTCTCTCCCCCTACTGCTCCTTCTCTCTGGGCATGTGATTGTGCAGCAAATAAAAAAGGAAAACTATCACTCCTAGATTTTTAGAATTCGGAAGCTCTATAGATGCTAAGAAAGCAGCGATTTTTCTCAGCGGATGATTTTAATCCCAGCAACCTGTTTCTCCCTTGTTTTTGAGAAGGAGCCTATCACTGAAAGCATGGGTCAGGTCGTATTCCCAGGCCTAGAGTCCAGGCGGAGCGGCTTCGCCCAGCCAGGTGTAAGAGGCTCTGACCTGCAGGTAATTAGCAGGCCTGCTTTGTAAGGGTGGAAAGACTCCTGCCAGGCTTGGGATGCCGCCCTTCACACTTTCAGCTGATTGTGTCATCTGAAAAGGAACCAAGGGTTTGCTTTCAGCATGGATGCTTCCAGAGGACCACAAAATAGGGTGCCGAAAACTTCTCTTCAGTAAGGAACTTGCTATTAGAGCAAGGCAGGGGGAATAAAGCTGGCAGAGACAGAGAAATGCAGAGCCACTTACAGCAGGAAAAAATGTGGCCTTGTCCTTGAAATATAGTTTTAAAGCTCTCCTGGTCATTAGGGTGTCCTCTGAGATGACCCCCAAGAGCCCCGTCTCCTGGTATACACAACTTTATGAACCACCCCCATTGAGCGTGGGCTGGATGGACCTGGTGACTCACTTCTATTGAACAGCATGCATCCAAAATGAAGGGGTATTCTTTTGAGATTATTGGCACTCATGTGGCTACGGCATGGCAGTCACCGTCAGTTTCTCACTGGCTGCTAGCCAGGGACTTCCATTCACACTGGCTGATCACAGCTTCTCTCTCGCAGAGCAAGCAATCCAAGAGGGAAAAACAAGACAGCCGGAAGAGAAGTTGCAGTCTTTTTATAACCTAAGCTTGGAAGTGGCGTTCGTTGCCTCTATTACAGGCTTTCTGAGAAGCAGGATATGACGTCTAGCACACACTCAAGAGAAAGGCAGTAAGACGTAACCCTTAAAGGGAGAAATATCACCAAACTTGGGGATCTCTCTTGAAAATTACCTTAGTCCCCCTCTGACCAAGTTAGTAAGGAAATTGGGCATTATTTGGGCTACTTCCTCTCCTACGGTCAGTCCAGAATCAATGGAACTTACTTGATTCCATAGAAGCAGAAATACCTCTAATCTCTAAAACTGGCCTGGGCACATGTAATATCTTTATAGTTAAAGGCTGTAAAATTCTCTTCAATTTAACTTTGCCTCTTCTGGTGCATCTATGGGCCCTGGAGTGATTACCCAGGCAGGGGACCCTAGCGTCTAGACAGACAGGTCTCAGTTCTCTGAGCCCCATCTCTTTCCCAGAGTGCTGCCCTTGAGTGGTTAAAGAGTCCCAACTGCCTGAACACCGGCCGCCTTGAGTCCCTATCAGCCTAGGGAGCTCCCCACCTCTCTCCTCTCTGGGACACTAAGCATCAGAGCATGGATGAACTTCTCCACGCCCTGCCTCCCAGGAGACGAGGACATACACGTCCGTGAGGAAAATACAGGGAGAACATGGACAAGTCTCCAGTATTCTGTCCTGTCACTAAAATGTTTAGGGTGCCATGCCAAAGTTACGCTTTGAAACACAGAAGAGGAGCCTGTAAAAGGTGAACGTGTTTGAAAATTGTTTATTTTCCTTGAATGAAGCATGAGGGGTGGAGGGAAAACTTGGGGTATATATTTTGCATCCAAAGAGTGCTTGCTAGCATGGAAGCAGTTGGGGTTTTGTCGACTCTTCCCGTGCCTGTCCCCAGTCGACAAGGTATTCTGTCACTCATGGTGGCCCACAAAGGTTTCAGACCTCGCACACGTGCTCACGGTTCATTTGGCGCTGGCCTCCCCGTTCACAGAGACTAGCACCTCGATCCCCTGCAAGCTGTTCCACGAACAAACTCTGCTTTGAAGTTGGGAAGACACCAAGTCCGTTACAAACCGCCACTGCGGTCACACACATTCTTGCCTCACTCCCTAATTAGGTAAAAAATTCAAAACATCTTCCATATCACTAGGTCTTGGAAGCCACCTTCTTTTTTTTTTTTTTTTTTTTAGAGACAGAGTCTCACTTTGTCACCCTTAGTAGAGTGCTATGGCTTCCTAGCTCACAGCAACCTCCAGCTCCTGGGCTTAGGCAATTCTCTAGCCTCAGCCTCCCGAGTAGCTGGGACTACAGGTGCCCGCCACAACGCCCGGCTATTTTTTTGTTGCAGTTCATCCGAGGCTGAGCTTGAACCGCCACCCTCGCTATATGGGGCTGGCGCCCTATTCACTGAGCCACAGGTGCCGCCCGGAAGCCACCGTCTTCTCCTCTCCTACTTTTTCAGTCTGAGCAGAAACTCAGAAGTTTATCCCTCCTCCTTTTTATACTTTTCTATCTCTTTAAGTCCTCCCCACAAAGGGCCAGTTGGATACCCCAAAGGCTTAGGGCAGTTTGGCCAGTTATTATCTTACTCTATGTTCTTTCTTGGAGAAGTATCAGTCTGCAGAATGCAAATATGCAGGAAAACTTTTCCTCCGACGTTGAAACTTTCGAACTCTTCTGAAAGACTAGATTTGTGGTTTGTGAACTGAGGCTTTCTTGTCTCGTTTTGCAGGGGTTCGCCCAAATCTGGTGAACTTAAACTTTCCTGTGGGCAGCCACTTCTTTCAGAGACAGTCATGTCTGAGCCTCAAATCACGGCTTCTGTGGTTGACTCACCATAAACTGCTTTAGGACTCTATCAGCAGGGAAGTATAATTTTTAAAGTACAAGTTTCATCGCATAAAAAGACCAGAAATGACCCTGGAATTTAATATTCATGATGATATGCCAATTTCATTTATAAGTAAGACAAATCCTGTCTGGTCAAGATGCCAATATATTCCATTGGCATAACATTTTGCATGCAAACGTGTACCCTGGTGGAATACACTCCTTCATCCTTATTTTGTTTTGTGAATTTGCAAGTTATTCATTTTCAACTAGTTAAAAGGAACTCAAAAATTGTATTGCAAACAATCAGGGGAAAGTGTTCAGGCTCCTTAAAGCGTATGAGGATAATCTGTTCCAGGGACTTTAAAGGAGAACAGAAGCAAACGTGCTAGAACTAGACTTACCACTTTTTCATGGTGGGATGGACTAAATTACCCATTATCCAGGAATTGCACATAAAAACCTCTCTCCACATCAAGCGATAGATCAAAGGAAGGGAAGATGAGTGGGCCACAGGCAGGAACCACACCTCCCAAATTCTGAGACCAGGATTGAGCAGTCTGCATTTTAACTGCCTCCCCTTGACATGAAACGCTATTCATGTGTCTCCCACTGAGGGAAGTCAGGTAGGCTCAGCTACAAAGATTTTCTTCGGCTCTCCCCCCTCCCCTTCTCCATTCCATCGGAAGGATGACAGTTCACTGACTGGGCTCAGGTGAATCTAATTTGAAAGCTGGACTCCAGGCTCCCACATGAGCCTCACAGGAGGGCAGCTGTCAGCATCACAGTGTGGGTCTGCGGCATATTTACGATTCGGTCTGGCTGGCTCATTCCCACAGCAGCTGTAGTGGCTTCCTCACCCTACCTCCATCTGCTTGGAAACTCCCGAACCAGATATGCTGACTGCCACCGACAAACGAAAGCGTGACGCGGCCTCCCATCAGCCTTCTGCCCACGTCCCTCCTCTTTCCGAGTACCGAAGAGCCATCACTAAGTCAGCCGGACAATCATCTCGCGGGTGTGCGACACGCCCGTCTATATTCCAAAGAAGTCATCCATTCATTCTCTCATTTAACAGACACTTGCCCGAAGTCTCCTATGGACCGGTCACTCACCCAGTCACTGGAATACAACTATAAACATGCCAGCCCCATGTACGACTTCGAGGGGCTCATGTCTCTCACACCTTCCACATGCGTAGCTTCTTGACCTATTAGCAATCTTCTGTTTCTATTAATTTCCTAGAAGGGGACGGCAAATGACAGCCAGGTCTCTGCTGAGGACTGCTATTTCAGAGACAGCCAAGCCCTAAAAGAAAGAAAGGGCAAGGCTTCAGGATTCACACCACCCCTGAAGCAGGAAGATATAGCAGAACCAGCAAGGCCCCTGAACAGGGAATGGGAGAGGCACCAGGCGCAGGCCTCAGCAAACACCGGTTTCGTGGTAGCCCTGCACACAGATCTGGGCACAGAGACAAACAGGTGGGCTCCGTCTTTCCAGAGATGGACAGTGTAGGTAATATTGGAGTGGCCAGGAGAGCAGATAAACAATAAACAAATCCGTAGATGCAGTCTTTGTACCTGACAATAAATGCTGCGAAAATAATGAAGACAGGACAGGAAGTCTGGGAGCGCAGCCCAGCCCTCTCCCCCTTGGCCTCAGTTTCCTCATCTATAAAATGAGTGTGCTCCTGGATAATCTTCAAGGTTTCTTCCCCTGCCCAGTGTGTGCCATCTGCCCAAATCCACCTGTCCACTACCTTCCTGTGCCTTCTTGGAATACTCCTCCCCATCCACAGGTTTGAGTGACGATGCCCAGCAAGGAATATACCAATGATCACTTGCCTTTGAGGAGCACTCAGCTGTTACAAAGAGCTTTCACAAACGCGACCGCAAAATCCCACTGACTTCACACACACACAGACCATGGTAGATGTTGTTCCTTCCGTTTTACAGATAAAAACTTTCCAGGCTCAGGGAATTGAAACGACTTGACAAAAATCTGAGAAGAAGGCGTGAGCAATTAAGATCCATCGGCAACCAGGCCTTCTACTTCCAAAGTCCATGCTTGTACATTACTAATCAGGATGTGAAAGGAAAGAATTGAGGATGGGGGGGGGCGGGGAGGAAGACCCCAGGGGCTAAGAAGAGGTAGTCCATGAATGGCCAGGGAGCAAGTGGACAGAGCTCAATTTATGACAAACTCAGCAAGGCCTAGAGACTCTGAAAGCTGCTGTCTGGCCTAATAGGCAGCAAGCAAGCCTAGACGATTTTGTTTCTTTTACGGACATCTGGACCCTTCACCTCTGTTGGCTCCATGACCCTATTGAATCCTCCTCCAGCCCTGGTCTGTGAAAATACCAAGTGCCACATGCAGTGGGGGCTAGTTCAGAGCCACAAAGACACTGTTTGCCAGCAACTATGAGTAATCCTCTGAGCAACATCCCAGGCACCAGAGTGTATTCAGATGTGAAGCGAAACCCTCCTGCCATCACAACCGGTCTTCCCTTCCCCTAAGTCCACAAACAACAAGTGCCCATCCGCAGTGACCACTCCCATGCACCAGCCCTGAGAAAGCACATTCGTGTGCAGAGACAAAGCCAAGGAAACTGGCCCAAGCCTGCGTTCTACCTACTCAGAGTTTCCTCTTCCCATATTGAATAAATCCAAACTAAATGCTGCAGGAGATTATCAGGCCATCCTTTTCTTACCCCTAAACTGAGTTCAGAGATTGTAATTATCACATGTTCTTCTATCCTATTCACAAAAGCCAAGAGGTGCCACATATTGAACATTAAACTAATAAAATAAAAAGACAGAAAATGTGTATGAATCAAAAGCAATTAAGAGTTAACTCTTGGATTGAGTAAATTTTGCAATTGTGAAGTGTGCCACAGTAAACATTCAAGTTCATATGTCTTTTTGATGACAAGTCTTTTCTTATCCTTTGGTAGACTCCCAATAGTGGGATTGCTGCACCGAATGGTAAGTCAACTTTTAGTTCTTTGAGGAATCTCCATATTCTTTTCCATAAGAGTGATAGTGAAATGTCTCAAACATGGAAGAACAAACACTATGTGAACTCACCATTAAATTGGAACTAACCAATGAGCTCACATGTTCACAGAGGGAAGTAAAACTCAGTGGAGATCAACCAGGGGGAGGGGAGAGGAGGAGGTAGGCAAAATCCTGCCCAACAGGTACATTTATGGACACACCTATAGCCAGGACTCGAGCATTGCAAAAGCGACCCATGTAACCTAAAACTTTTCTACCTCCTTGACATTTTCAAATAATAACAAAAAAAAAGGAAAAAAAGAATTAAGTCTTCATAATGCAGTCAACTATTAGATGTGCAATTGAGATGTAGCTGGACTTGAATCACACTGACTTAAGTAGTTTTTATATAACCACTGGATGGGTCCACTGATTTCACAACACCACATCTTCATCATTGTCGCGATTGCCCTTGTTATCATCATTCCACTTTTGAACTTGAGTCTTACTCCCTGCATTTTACAGAGGGCACTGTTTGTTACTTTCCCCAGGGTTTCACAGTGCCCATAACTACTGAGCTGAGGTCTGGGTCTGTTTGTCTACAAAGTCCATACCCTTGAAGGCCATCCCCATGGAAGTGACCCACTCTGCACTTGGCCCAAAGCACCAATAACCTCCCTGGCCCTCTCCCCATTGAAAATATATTGCCTACTAAGTTGTGATTTTTGAATGAAAGTTTGAAGAGGTTGACAGAAAGGCTACTCTTCATGGAGGAGACTTAATATTATACATTGTTATCTTTCATTAGCCTTTGTTCCAGTCAGTCCACCGAGAGGGTCCTACCTCATGAGGCAGGGACACGTGTTGTTTCAGGGAGAACTTCTCCAGAAAAATGTCCTTCTGGGAGAAGTTAGGTCTGGAGATTATGGCAGCTCTGGGCCAACCTTTTGTGATTACACTGGACGCCCTCACATAGTCCATAATAATATCCCATTTTACAAACTATTCTCTACATTTTGGCCACCGCTTTGTAAAATTTTGTAATGAATATTTTGAAAACAAAGGCACATTTGGGTACAATTCCCCATTTTACCTACATATGGTGATTTGGGGACTGGCTATAGTATTTCATTGTATGTTTATAATACTTTTCTTAATCCATTCATCTGCAGGTAGACATTAATGTGTTTGCATATCTTGGCTATTGTGAATAGTGCTGCAATGAACATGCAAGTGCTAATACTGCTTTTCAAGATCCTGATACTGTTTTCTTGTTTAAGAGATAGGATCTCAATCCGTCATCCAGGTTAGGGTGCAGTGGCAGGACCATAGCTCACTGCAACCTCACACTCCTAGGCTCAAGCAATCCTCCCTCCTTAGCCTCCCAGCTGAGATTACATGCATGCACCACCAAACCCAGCTATTTTTTCTTATTAAATAATAATTGCGTACATTAATACATTTATGGGGTACAATGTGCTGGGTTTATATACAATTTGAAATACTTACAACAAACTGGTTAACATAGCCTTCTCGGCACTTTCTTAATTATTATTATTTTTCCTTTTTTTTTTATTATATCATGGTTGTGTACATAAACGTAATCATGAGATACAATGTGTTGGTTTTATATACAATCTGAAATATTTTCATCGAACTGATTGACATAGCATTCATGGTATTTTCTTAGTTATTGTGTACAGACATTTATATTCTACATTTAGTAAGTTTCTCCTGTACCCTTCTAAGTTGCACAGTAAATGTGGACCCATCAATTACTCATTACTTTCCCTCCTCCCATCCTCCCCCCTCCCTTCCCCTCCCTTGCCCCTTTCCCCAATTCTTGTGTTGTAATTGGGTTATAGCGTTCATATGAGAGTTATAAATTAGTTTCATAGTAGGGCTGAGTACATTGGATGCTTTTTCTTCTATTCTTGAATAAAATAGATAAGCCTTTGGCTAACTTAACCAGGAAAAAAAAAGAGTAAAATCTCTTATTTCATCAAACAGAAATGGTAAAGACAAAATAACAACAGACTCCTCAGAAATTCAAAAAATCCTTAATGAATATTACAAGAAACTTTATTCTGAGAAATATGAAAATCTGAAGGAAATTGACCAATACTTGGAAGCACGCCACCTTCCAAGACTTAGCCAGAATGAAGTGGAAATGTTGAACAGGCCTATATCAAGTTCTGAAATAGCATCAGCTATACAAAATCTCACTTTCTTAAGTATTG
>CAUYRH010009116.1:0-41790 GCA_963574655.1 Perodicticus potto
CGTTGTGGCGGGCGCCTATGGTCCCAGCTACTTGGGAGGCGGAGGCAAGAGACTCGCTTGAGCCCAGGAATTGGAGGTTGTTGTGAGCTGTGATGCCACAGCACTCTATCCAGGGTGACAGCTTGAGGCTCTGTCTCAAAAAAAAAAAAAAAAAAATGCCAAACCAGGGCAGTGGCTGTGGCTCAGTGAGTAGGGTGCTGGCCCCACATACCGAGGGTGGCGGGTTCAAACCTGGCCCTGGCCAAATAGCAACACAAAAATAGCCGGGTGTTGTGGCAGGCACCAGTAGTCCCAGCAACTCGGGAGGCTGAGGCAAGAGAATCACCTAAGCCCAAGAGCTGGAGGTTGCTGTGAGCTGTGACGCCACGGCTCTCTACCAAGGGCGACAAAGTGAGACTCTGTCTCAAAAAAAAAAAAAATAAGTAAAATAAAATGCAAAACCATTGACATTTTATTACTATAAGCATAAATTCACGTGCTTTGATGTAATAACAAACTTTTTTTAGAGAGAGTCCTACTTTATCACCCTGGGTAGAGTGTCGTGGTGTCATAACTCAAAGCAACTTCAAACTCCTGGGTGTAAGAGATCAGCCAAGCCTCAGCCTCCCAAGCAGCTGGGACTACAAGAGCCCACCACAACGCACAGCTAGTTTTATAGAAACAGGGTCTTGCTGTTGCTCAAGTGGGTCTTGAACCCCTGAGCTCAAGCAATCCACCTGCCTCGGCCTCCCAGAGTGCTAGGATTATATGTGTGAGCCACCATGTCCGGCCAATAATAAACCTAAAAAAAAAATTCCCCAAAGAACTATATTTACCTCTTCTACAACTATCCTAAAAAATAAAAAACTGCATACATCCAGAGAAGTTACAAAATTACATGTAGAAAAAGCATTAAAAACAGGAAAATTACCAAAATATTAACCGTTACTTTCTGGGCTCATAAATAAATGTTATACCCAAACATACTCTTATTTTCTTACTATTCCATAATGAAAATATATTCTTTTTCTTTTTTTTATAGAGACAGGGTCTCACTTTATCGCCCTCGGTAGAGTACCGTGGCATCACACAGCTCACAGCAACCTCCAACTCCTGGGCTTAGGCAATTCTCTTGCCTCAGCCTCCCGAGTAGCTGGGACTACAGGTATGCACCACAATGCCTATTTTCTGTTTTGCAGTTTGGCTGAGGCTGGGTTTGAACCTGCCACCTTTGGTATTTGGGGCCGGGTCCTACTCGATGAGCCACAGGCGCCACCCGAAAATATATTCTTTTATGATAAAAATCACTAAGAAATTACAAAGCAATACATTACTACACTTTGCAGCATCATGTGTTCATATAAATGCCCTTCAGACATGTACAGGAAATTCAGAAAGCTGCCACACAGGCCAAGCACAATGGCTCATGCCAATAATCTTAGCAGTCTGGAAGGCCAAGGCAGGTGGACTGCTTGATCTCAGGAGTTCAAGGCCAGCCTGAGCCACACTGAGACCCTGTGTCTAAAAAATACAGCCAGGTATTGTGGTGAGTGCCTGTAGTCCCAGCTACTTGAGAGGCTGAGGCAATAGGATCACTAGAGCCCAAGTGTCTGAGATTGCTGTGAGCTATGATGCCACAGCACTCTACCAAGGGCAGCAAAGTGAGACTCTGTCTGAAAATAAAAAAATTGCCACATAAACAGGTTCACTGAGGCACCATCAATACAACGGATTTGCTAAACCTGAGTTCAGTGCAAGATGCCCACATCAGAGGTCTCCAGGGGGGCAGTCTTACCCTGAGGCACCCTAGACAGAATGCTCACCCACACTGGCACCAGGACAGCTCTGCCTCTTAGCCTGTTCTCTGCATGGCCCATAGCCCAAGGGACTCCTCATGGCCGTGTCACCACACTTACATGAGGAATAAGTTTCCCAAACCACAACCACCTCCCCAAGAGACTTCAGATGTCTATTTGCCATACATTTCTAAATGACTTAATACACACCCTAAAGCCCATCTCAAAGATGGTAACCCTGAGATACAGTCAAAGTAATGCCCCTGATTCTACTGTCTTCTGGAAAGCCAGAGTTCCCAAACTCTCCACACCCCAGGTCCTGAGGCTGCTCTGCAATCCCCCAACACTCACCCAAATATGTCTGCTAAAGACCAACCTAAGTCACTTTGAAGCTGAGCAGATATACATGTTATTTTTATTTCTACAAGTTTTCTCCAAATGTAAAATAAGTCAAAATAAAGCATTTTTTAAAAAATTAAAACATAAACACTGTGAAAAGCAACAACTTGTTTTACCTCCTTTCTTTTCTTCTTTCGTCCATTCTTTTATCCAGAGCTGCATAAATAGCATCTGCTTCCTCATCATCTTTCTCATATGGCCCACTTGAGAAGAGGCTTCCAGCGTAGCCATTGAACTGAGAACCAAACACACCATCAGAAGGATCAGCTTCTCCTGCAACAATTCCCCCTAGCAGGAAAAAAATCATCTTTTTTTTTGTATTGAGACAGAGTCTCATTATGTCACCCTCAGTAGAGTGTCATGGCGTCACAGCTCACCACAACCTCAAACTCCTGGGCTTAGGTGACTGTCCTGCCTCAGCCTCCCAAGTAGCTGGGACTACAGGTGTCTGCCATAATGCCCAGCCATATTTTTTGGTTGCAGTTGTCACTGTTGTTCAGCAGGCCCAGGCCAGGCTTGAACACACCAGCCTCAGTGTATGTGACTGGTGCCCTACCCACTGAACCACAGGTGCCACTATCATTTTTTTTTTTTTTTGAGACAGAGTCTCAAGCTGTTGCCCTGGGTAGAGTGCTGTAATGTCACAGCTCACAGCAACCTCCAACTCTTGGGCTTAAGCGATTCTCTTGCCTCTGCTTCCCGTCACAACGCTCGGCTATTTTTTGATTGTAGTTGTCATTGTTGTTTGTCAGGCCTGGGCTGAATTCGAACCTGCCAGCTCCAGGGTCTGTAGCTGGTACCTTAGCTGCTGAGCTACTGGTGCCAAGCCCTCTTTTTTTTTTTTTAGAGACAGAGTCTCACTTTATCGCCCTTGGCAGAGTGCCATGGCTTGACAGCTCACAGCCACCTCCAGCTCCTAGACTTAGGCAATTCTCCTGTCTCCCGAGTAACTGGGACTACAGGCACCCGCCACAACGCCCGGCTATTATTTTGTTGCAGTTCGGCTGGGGCCAGGTTTGAACCCACCACCCTCGGTTGGGGCCAGCGCCTAACTCACTAAGTCACAGGCAGCGCCCTGACAGTCACACTTTTGTTGCCCTCGGTAGAGTACCATGGCATCATAGCTCACAGCAACCTCAAACTCTTAGGCTCAAGTGATTCTCTTGCCTCAGCATCCCAAGTAGCTGGGACTACAGGCACCCGCCACAACACTGGGCTATTTTTTATTGCAGTTGTCACTGCTGTTTTAGCTAGCCAGGGTGGGTTAGAACCCGCCACCCTCAATATATGTGGCCGGCACCCTACCAACTGAGCCGTGGGCGCCGTTCTTTTTTTTTTATTTTATTTTATTTTTTTTTGAGACAGAGCCTCAAGCTGTTACCCTGGATAGAGTGCTGTGACATCACAGCTCACAGCAACCTCCAATTCCTGGGCTCAAGCGAGTCTCTTGCCTCATCCTCCCAAGTAGCTGGGACTACAGGCACCCACCATAACGTCCAGCCATTTTTGGTTGCTGCCGTCATTGTTGTTTGGCAGGCCCTAGCTGGATTCGAACCCGCCAGCTCAGGTGTATGTGGCTGGCGCCTTAGCCCGTTGAGCCACAGGTGCCAAGCCCTTTTTTTTTTTTTTTTTTTTTAAATTGGAGACAGACTCTTACTATGTTGCCCTTAGTAGAGTGGGTAGAGTGCCATGGCGTCACAGCTCATAGCAATCTCAAACTCTTGGGCTTAAGCGATTCTCTTGCCTCAGCCTCACATGTAGCTGGGACTACAGACGCCCACCACAATGCCTGGCTATTTTGTTGTTGTTGTCACTATTGTTTTAGCAGACCCAGGGCGGGTTTGAACCCACCAGTCCTAGTGGCATGTGTCCACCACTATAACCACTGAGCTATGGGCGCTGAGCCCAAAAAATCATCTCTCCTAAAACACTTGCTAAATTATTTTTTTCATCAGATAAACCTAAGTTAATCCATAACATAAATGATCAGTACTCTCAAATTTGACTGTTTTTCAAAAAGATTCTTGCTCAGTTGCCCAGACTGGAGTGACAGACTGAACCACAGCTCACTGCAGCCTCCAGTTCTCAAGCAGTGCAAGTGCTAATCAGTCCTCTGCAAGTGTCAAGGGCATGAGAGACAGACAGGAAGAAAGGAACCAAAGAGGCAAACAAAACGCAAGGGAGTACCTCAGTCAAGGTTCTAAGCCAGAAAAAGGACATTATCAGAAAAACTGTAAAATTCAAATAAGATCATAGGTTAGTTAATAGTATCATGTCAAATTCATTTCCCAGTTTTTTTTTTTTGTTTTTTTTTTGAGACAGAGCCTCAAGCTGTCACCCTGGATAGAGTGCCGTGGCATCACAGCTCATAGCAACCTCCAATTCCTGGGCTCAAGCGAGTCTTTGCCTCCGCCTCCCAAGTAGCTGGAACTACAGGCGCCTGCCACAACGCCTGGCCATTTTTTGGTTGCAGCCGTCATTGTTGTTTGGCGGGCCCAGGCTGGATTCGAACCCCCCAGCTCAGGTGTACGTGGCTGGCACCTTATCCCGTTGCGCCACAGGTGCCGAGCCTCATTTCCTAGTTTTAAGCAGACAATCAAATCAGAACTCAGTTTCTTTTATAATAGCTGCAAAAAAATAAAATATGTTAGCATATAGGTAACCAAGGAAGTTAAAGAACTCTACAAGGAAAACTAATGAAAGAAATCACAGATGGGGGTAGCTCAGTGGGTATGGCACCGACCACATACACCGAGGCCGGAGGGTTTAAACCCAGCCTGGGCCAGCTAAAACAACAATGACAACTGCAATGACAACAAAATAGCCGGGCATTGTGGCAGACGCCTGTAGTCCCAGCTACTTGGGAGGCTGAGGCAAGAGAATCGCTTAAGCCCAAGAGTTGGAGGTTGCTGTGAGCTATGATGATATGGCACTCTACCCAGGGCGACAGCTTGAGTCTCTGCCTCAGAAAAAAAGAAAGAAAAGAAATCACAGATGGCACAAACAAATGGAAAGCATCCCATCCTCATGGACGGGAAGAATTAATACCGTTAAAATGTCCATATTGCCCAAAATGATCTACAGATTCCATGTAATTCCTATCAAAATACCAACATCATCTTTCACAAAATCAGAAAAAAAAAACCCTTGGCTCAGTGCCTGTAGCACAGTGGTTACAGTGCCAGTCACATACACTGAGGCTGGTGGGTTCAAACCTGGTCCAGGCCGGCTAAACAACTGCAACAAAAAAATAGCCAGGTGATGTGGCAGGCAACTGTAGTTGCAGCTACTTGGGAGGCTGAGGCAAGAGAATTGTTTAAGCCCACGAGTTTGAGATTGTTGTGAGCTGTGACACCACAGCACTCTACCAAGGGCAACACAGTGAGACTATCACAAAAACAAACAAACAAACCAAAAAAAAAAACCTAAAATTCATATGGAAACAAAAGAGGGCAAATAGCGAAATAAATCTTAAAAAAAGAGGAAGGCATTACATCACCCAACTTCAAATTACACTACAAGGCAACAGTAATCAACATAGCATGGTACTAGTATAAAAGTTGGCTCGGGGTGGGGCCTGTGGCTCATCGAGTAGGGCACCAGCCCCATATACCGAAGGTGGCGGGAACCCGTCCTTGGCCGACCTGCAAAACAGAAAAATAGCTGGGCGTTGTGGCGGGCGTCTGCAGTCCCAGCTACTCGGGAGGCTGAGGCAAGAGAATTGCCTAAGACCAGGAGTTGGAGGTTGTTGTGAGCTGTGTGATGCCACGGCACTCTACCGAGGGTGAAAAAGCGAGACTCTGTCTCTACAAAAAAAATAAATAAATAAAAAGTTGGCTCAGCTTCCATTGCACAGTGGTTAGAGTGCCAGCCACATACATGGAGGGTGGCACGTTTGAACCCAGTCTGGACCAGCTAAACAACTGCAACAACAAATAAAATGGCCAAGCGTTGTGGCAGACACCCTGTAGTCCCAGCTACTTAGGAGGCTGAGGCAAGAGAATCGCTTAAGCCCAAGAGTTTGAAGTTGCTGTGAGCTGTGATGCCACATCACTTTACCGAGGGCAACATAATAAGACTCTGTCTCAAAAAATAAAATAAAATAAAATAAATAGAGAAAAACTAGCCAGGCATCGTGGCGAGGATGTATAGTCCCAGCTACTTGGGAGGTTGATGCAAGAGGATGGCTGGAGTCCAAGAGTTTGAGGTTGCTGTAAGTTGTGATGATACTATCACGCCTGTAATCCCAGCACTTGGGAGGCAGAGGTGGGTGGATTGCCTGAGCTCATAGGTTTGAGACCAGCCTGAGCCAGAGCAAGACCTCGTCTCTAATAGCCAGGTGTTGTGGCAGGTGCCTTGTAGTCCCAGGTACTTGGGAGACTGAGACAGGAGAATCTCTTAAGCCCAGGAGTTTAAAGCTGCTGTGAGCTATGATGCCACGTACTCTACAGAGAGTGACAAAGCCAGACTGTCTCAAAAAAAAAAATAAAAACTAAAGAAAGAGAAGGCGCCTGTAGCTCAGTGGGTAGGGTGCTGGCCACATTCACTGAGGTTGGCAGGTTCAAACCCAGCCCCGGCCAGCTAAACAACAACTGCAACCAAAAAATAGCTGGGCATTGTGGTGGGCACCTTCTAGTCCCGGCTACTTGGGAGGCTGAGGCAAAAGAATCACTTACGCCCAAGGGTTTGAAGTTGCTGTGAGTTGTGATGCCATGGCACTCTGCCAAGGGTGACATAGTGAGACACTGTCTAAAAAAAAGAAAAGAAAGGAAAAGAAATCAAGACAAGAAAGAATCTTTTCCTCGGAGGAAAGATGTGATGTGTTAGAAGATACCTGACAAAACCTCACTTGACTAAGAGAGCAAGTGCTAAAGCTAAAATAGCAAATATTACCAACAACCCCACTTCAAGTTTTCATCATTAAAGACTGGCCATTATGTGTCACTTTCGCAGTACATTAACTAAAATTCAAATGATACAGAGAAGATTAGCATGGCCTGTACACAAGGACAACAGGCAAATTCATGAAGTGTTCCATATTATAAAAATGCCCAGTACAATATACCAACGCAGAAATCCTACTATTTGTAAAGTATATCTCTTTTGAAAAAAGGGGGGAAAAAAAACTCCACATATTTCTATTTTTCCTGCTCTCCCTCATGCTCGGCTAAAAATATCCCATGAACAGTTAAAATGTTAAATGCATGGCCCCCTGAGCTACTCATCACAGATGCCAACATTGGGTCACAAAGTTGGCCAGCCCTCCTGAAGAGTGGTTGGAGGAGCCACAGGAGCCCAACACAAATCACCTCATCATAGTTGGTGTCATTCAGATCCTCATCGTCATCGTCAGCAGCCTGGTTTTTCTTCATCTGGTCCCCAACGGTTCTCTTGCCGGGCGGTGCATGGCGATCATCTACAGGATCATTCGCATCCCGGGCTGGCCCAATATCTGATCGGGTAGTGAAGCCAGTGGCACTGCAGGAAACCCCAAGACACCCATTATCTGCGAAACCCTGTTCCCATGCTCTCCCCTGGACCTCCAGGCATCACCTAATAACGTCTCTTTATCTAATGCCTCTGGGAAACCTCCAGAGAGCCTGGTACTCTCAAACATTGCCTACACTGAGGATACCAAGGTAATCTCTTCCTACCCCCAGACTTCATCTTCCCCTCCACATTTAATCAGGCTATCAAGCCTAACTTGGTCCAAACTGAGCCCCTCTTCTATGCCCACCCTACCTATAGCTGCTCTGGGCTGTTTTTGCTGATAACAGCACCTCTATCCCAGGTACCACAGCAATGACCATGATGTCACCTTTGCCTCCCTTTCCCACCTTTTCCATCCTGTCTGCCCCCAGGTACCAATGATTCCACCTCCAAAATCTCTCCTCCCCAGATCATGACTCCTATCATAGGTGGAACCAAATTAGCCGCCCTGCCTCTCAGCCTTCCTGTACTTCAACCTATGCTCTGCCAGAAGATTCTTCCCAAAATGCAACTCTAAGGACTTCTGAGTGTCGGGGTCATTCTGATTCCTCCAGGAGTTCTAGCCTGACTTTTAAGGACCTCTGACCTCCTGCAGCTCCATCCATGGATGCATATTCCACCCGTAGTGGACTTCTGCTGACACCATTTTCTGCTTAACCTTTCTGTTAACAGCCCACACACTAAATGTCAGTTTCTCTCCTGCACATTTCACATTTGTATAACCCAAATCCAGCTCTCCTTCCATGCTTAGCTCAAATGCCACACTCCATTGAGCATCCCCTAAGCTCTGGAACCCCAGAGTTCTAAATCTGTTCCTCTACATGTACTTGTTTAAGCTAATATTAAACCTCCCCTAGTAAAGTGCAGATCCTTTGATGATAGTGTCCACCATTTGAGTCTTTTATTTTATTTTATTTTATTTTGGCTGTAGTTATCATTGCTGTTTGGCAGGCCCAGGCTGGGCTCGAACCCGCCACCCCTGGTGTATGTGGCTGGCGCCCCAGCCACTTGAGCTACAGGTGCTGAGCCACCATCTGAGTCTTGTATGTACCCTGCAGACTCTAATAAAATACCACCAACAAGAGAAACTCAATAGTTTTTCTTTTCTTTTTTTTTTTTTTTGAGGCAGAGTCTCACTGTGTCGCCCTTAGTAGAGTGGCATGGCATCTTAGCTCCCAGCAACCTCAGGCTCTTGGGCTTAAGCGATTCTCTTGCCTCAGCCTCCCAAGTAACTGGGACTACAGGTGCCCACAGCTATTTTTTTGTTGTTGCAGTTGTCACTGTTGTTTAGCTGGCCTGGGCTGGGTTTGTACCCACCAGCCTCAGTGCATGTGGCTAGCACCACAACCACTGTGCTAAGGGCACCGAGCCCTGACAGCTTTTCTAATCAAATTACAAAACAGGATGACAGAGACTGCTTATCCAACAACCTATGGTGGTCATCTGTGTGGCAGGCATGGGGGACCCAGGCTCAAGCCTGACAAATGCCATCCCTGCCCCAGGAGCTGAGAGTTTGAACAGTATATGGCAAGTAACGCTATAGGGAAAGAATGGGGCACGAAGAACAGCCACACAGAGGAACCCAGCCCAGGCTACACAGAAGGGCTCGGTCGTACTTAAGGGGTGGGGGAATCACGAGTTGCTGCTACAAGTCAGACACTCATCTACTCCTCGCCTACGGGGGTTAGTATTACCCATTTAAGAGACCAAAAACCTTGGGCGCAGATCCAGGATGTAGTTAAGCCTCAAACCCTCCTGGGTCTCAGGCAGGACTCATACTCAGGCCTCTCCAGACCCCCAAACCCGCTGCTTCCCATAGGAATTTTTTTTTTTTTGAGACAGAGTCTGTGTCGCCCTCGGTAGAGTGCTGCGGCGTCTCAGCTCACAGCAACCTCAAACTTCTCCTGTCTGGGCCTCCCTAGTATCTGGGACCAGCAGCGCCCACCACAACACCCGGCTATTTTTAGAGGCGGGGTCTCGCTCCTGTGAGCTCGGCCTCCCAAGTGCTGGGATCACAGGCGTGAGCCTCGGCCCCTTCCCACTGCAATTAAACAAACACCCAGCGTCCTTCAACCCACAGGCCTCCGCCTGGAGCGCGCGCGCCCCGCCCCGCTGGCCGGCCCCGGTCCTCGACGTCCCCCTGGACTCACCCCCGGCCCAGCCCCGGCACGTAGCCGAGCGGCGCGGGCATGCCCAGGAAAGGCTTCTTCTTCTTGTTCATGGCGGCAGCGACGACCAAGGCGGGATGGGAAGGAACCAGATCGCGGCGGAGGAAAAAGAGCAGAGAATTTCGAGGATCTGTCGGTCGTCCGAGGCCCGCCTGAGGAAAGGGTCACGGACGCCCCGGAAGCAGAGCGCACTGCTCGCGCGAAGCCTGGTGACCTCCGGCTCCCAGGGCGGAAGTCCCGACGCGCTGGTTTCGACGACTTCCGGTCGCAGTTACGGGGCGGGGAATTGAGCGTGCGCTGGAGCTCCCTCTTGTGGCAAGGCGGCCTCGCGGAGCCGGACCGAACCCGACCCAGCAGTAGAGGTGACCGGCGCACCACCCTGGCAATCCCTAGAGGACACCAAAGCTGAGCCTGGGGCATCCCTGCTTCCTGGGTGCTCTTAGTACATTTCCGAGGAGACCTGCCTGTGCAAACAGAACCCACGGGTCCCCTCCGCCTTTGAACCAGCCCAACCTCCCACCCTGCCCTTTGGAGCGGCCCTCACTCTGGTGGCCCTGATCATTTCTTAGTGGAGCTGCACACCTGTTCAGTGGTGTAGAGCTTGTATGTCGTGGTTGTGCGCATACCTGTCTGTGTGTGTGTCCTGTGTGCAGACTGCTGCCCTGTGCTTTTAGCAGCCAGATTCTTGGGTCCCAATTCAGGGGCCCGGCCTTGGTGATAAATGTAGGGACTCTAGCCTGATCATTGACTACACACACATCCCTCATCATGCTTTAAACATTCTGGTGAGGGTTAGGGTTAGCCCAACCACATCCCTGGCTTCTAGAGAGCTAATTGGTAATAAATGAATGCAGCCAGACCTGTCAGGATTAGGGTATGTGAACATGCTAGTCACAAGCACGTGGGTGACTTACTTCCATGTGTGTGTATTAGTGGGGCATGTGGACAGGTCAGCTCACACGTGTGCTCATGCTTGGGGTGTATGTGCATGGCTACACTCTATGCGAGCATTTCTGCTTGTCTATATGCCCTTCTTCTGCTGCGAGACATCCTTCAGCCCCACGTATACCCAGGCTTTTGGGCAAACCATGCAGAACTCAGCTGATTGCAAGCCTGGCCTTCTGCTGGACCAGGCAACCACATTTTTCCTGCCTCCAGCACACCAGTACTGAGGTCTTGGAAGTAATACATCCCTCCTGCCTGCTATAGCCACCATTATGTTCTCTTTCCCAGGTGCCCTAGCCAAGTCCCTTTAAGTTATGAGCACAATACCACCACAGCTCCCCCAGGCACAGAGCCAGATTCTGGACTATAAAGGGAGAAGGGAGGTCGAATTCACAGCTGAGGAGTAAGCAAAGGTTAACCTGGCTTCTCGAAAAGCAGGTGCCATTGAAGAGCAAGACCTCCTGAAGGTCTGGAGAATAGCTAAATGTCTGAGAAGGCCCCAGGAGTAGGAAGGATCCCACCACCACCACCACCACACACACACAAAAGGAACTGACAACTCCTCACTTCCCGGCCTCAGGGGCATCCGGGCAGGTGCGCAGAGACACTTGTTTGTTGAATCGTGCCCAGGTGCCCCTTGCCCTGGCAGACACCCTTTGCACACGCAGACTCGCGCGCCACCGACACACCTCCGAATTCCCGGAGCGCGCCCGGCACTCAGGGCTTGGCGGCAGGTGCCTCGCCGCGCAGACTCGCCGGCCGCGGGGACCGGCTCAGGCGCGGGGCCGGCTGGGGCGGGGCGGGGCGGTGGCGCGCGTTCCCCGCCGGCCACACCGGCCGCCCTGCACTAGGCAAGGGGCGTGTGTGCGGGCTTGGCACCGCGGGCCCCATGTTCACCGAGCTGAGGTCCAAGCTGAGCCCCCCGCGAGGCCGTGCCGGGGCAGTGCGCACGGGCTTTGGGGAGCGCCGGGATGTGGACGGTGAGCGGCGCTGGACAGGGGCGCGGGGTTATTGCGGGTGGGGAGCTCGAGGACTAAGAGGCATGGGGGCGGGACCAGGTGGGTTTAGAGCTACAGCGTTGAGCAAGCTGGGGGCGTTCTGGCCTAAAAGGGTCCCTGTGGCCTTTGTCCTGCGCTAGTAGGGGAGGCAGTCTCAGGCCTTGAGGATCAGCGCGCCCTTGGGTTGGGGTGAGGGCGTAAAAGGCCGAGGCTCATGTCTCCAGGCTGGCACCACACGAGGGTCACCTTTTTCTTCACGCGAAGAAAACCTCCCTAGCCCTTGTGGGTGTTACTGCCCAGCTCCGGTGCCCGCTGCACCATTCACCATTTCCTTATTGAATTCTGATGTTGGGGTTGGGAGGTACCGACCGACCGACGGACTGGCTGAGCCACCTCCCCAAGTGCCGGCAGGAAATAGGCGGGGCCACACTGGCCCCGGCAGGTGCTGCGCGAGCGGAGGCGTCCGGCCCGCTGCAGCCCAACAGCTCCGCCCCTGCAAAGCCCTGAGACCACCGTACCTTTCCCGAGGAGGATGCGGGCTTAGAATAAGTCTTTTCCAGGAGCACGAGAGGCTACCTCGGAGCGGTGGCCCACTGACTACACCCTCTGCTGACCCCAGACACGAAGTTGAAAGAATTAGAGAGAGGCTTGCTAAGTCTCTGGAGTCTTTTACGGGCTGGAAGTTCAGGAGAGTGGGAGGTGTCTCCCCCATTACTCAGCCTTGTCGGACTCACCAGCAAGCACTGCCACTAGTACAGAGTGGGCGCCTGCGTCTGTGAGAGGGAGGGTCTTTCACTCTGCTGCTGCTGTGGGTGGGGGGAGCAAGGCAAGGGCCTTGATATGGGGACCTCCTCCTTCCCTGCCTGGGTGTCTGAGAAGATAGAGCAAGCCACCTTGCTGTCTTCTCTAGGCTCTGAAACTTGCAGGTGCTGGTGCTGTGGAGCACCTATTCACAGTGTCTACCAGAACTAGGCAAGTGTGGGAACCCACACCTCATCATGGTGTCTGCCCCTTCCCAGACTCATGTGATGAGTACCATGAAGTTAGAGTGGGAAGAGGGACCCCAGGGCATCTCATGAGTCCCTGAGCACAAGGCTGCATCCCTACATACCTGCGCTAGACAGGCCATGCCCATTGAGCACTCACCCCTACACAGTGCTGTCCTGAGACATGTGGGAGGCAGCATGGCAGGAAAGGCATGTGTTCGGGGAAGGAATTCCACTTGTCAGCTTGCTCAGAGCAAGGTTGCAGCAAGCCTTTCTGTTCACAAGGGCAGAAGGCTAAGCTCCACCAGGGTGAAGTCAGGGGAGTCCCCCAGGATAGCACCCCTTGCCTGGCCATAAGCCTATAGGGAGAAATGTGTTTCCAGTTCTTACAGCTGGGTAGGGTCCTTACAACAGCTTCTGCACATTTTCTTCACGCTTGGGGGCTGGAGAACCCCTCACATGGGAAGCAACTCCTCTCAGTGATGGAGGGAGATGGGCTGGGCAGGGAGCTGGCTTTCGGGGAGAGGAGCCTCTGGCTCTGCCCTTGGCTGCTCTGACCAGACACCCTTGCGTACAGCCACTGCCCACTTCAGCTTCTGCCGGACCCTCCTAGAACACACAGTGTCTGCTGAGAGCATCCCCTGCCACCTGCCTCGCGCACAGGTCACCAGCCTCACGTGGCACGACTCCCGCAGCCAGAGAGCAGCTGGCAGCAGGCCGGTCAAGCTCCTGCAACAGCCGGGCACAGAGACCCACCAGGTACCCACCCCTCTGCCAATCTCAGCCCTTGCTTGCCCTGCCCACCACTCTCACTCTACCTGCCACCCACCCTCTTCTCTGGCAGGGTCGGCTGTACTCTGACCACTATGGCTTGTACCACACGAGCCCTTCGCTGGGCGGCCTGACACGGCCCGTGGTCCTATGGAGTCAGCAGGACGTCTGCAAATGGCTCAAGAAGCACTGTCCCCACAACTACCTCATCTATGTTGAGGCCTTCTCCCAGCACGCCATCACCGGTACAACAGGAGCAGCGGGAGGGAGCCAGAATGCCTGGGAGAGACCCTCCCCCACAGTCAGCCCGCCTTTGTTTCTCTCGCTATTGTTTCCATCTCTTGTCTGTCTCCTCCTCAAAGTCACTCTGTCCTCTAGTCTTTGTCTCCTTGAAGAATCTGTCTTTCATATCTCTCTGTGCCTGTCTTTCTGGGTCTCTCCCAGTCTCCCTGCTGGGGAGGGATTCTTGTTTCCCTGCTCAGTCTTTGTCTCTTGCTCTCCTTCCTTTCCTCTGCCCCTGTCCTTCAAAGTCTCTTACCCAGATTCTCTTTCTGTCTGAGTTTCTCTGTACCCACCTCTGCTCTGCACTCTCCTCACCCCTTTCTGTCTTAGTCTCTGCTTTGACTCTTGCTGCTTCTCTCGGCCTCAGCTCAGCACCTCTTCCCTTTCTGCAGGTCGGGCGCTGTTGCGGCTGAATGCAGAGAAGCTGCAGCGGATGGGGCTGGCCCAGGAGGCCCAGAGGCAGGAGGTGCTGCAGCAGGTGCTCCGCTTGCAGGTGCGCGAGGAGGGGCGGAGCCTGCAGCTGCTCAGCCAAGGTCAGTGAGGGGCTGGGGGCTGGGCTGAGAGGCCCCTCTGGGGGCAGGGTGGGTTGGTGACTTCAGGAGAGTGCCCAGGGCCCCAGGGGGCCAGGCTACAGTTGGTGCTGGGGACCTCAACCTTCTCACCCTTATCCACCCACAGCTTCCTTTGGAAACATGTCCTAGCCGCTGTCAAGGTTTGAACCCCAGACCCCAGCACTGTGATCAGAGCCCACAGCCAAGGATGAGGCAGAGCTGGCTGTGCAGCTTCTTGTGGACCTTGCTGGATGCCCTAGTGGCCAAACCTGCCCAATGGCAAGACCAGGATCACCACCTCCGAGCACCTCTGGTTAGGCATTCCAGTCTGTGCCCCGGGGCAGGGTGGGTAGGGGGCTGCTTGAATGTGGCCCCTCCTCCTAGGACCTGAGCCCAAGCCTTCCCCCAGTATACTGGCAGCATGCAGGGCAGCTGCCTACAGCCAGAGCTGTGGACATCCCCCAGATACTAGGGAATCTGTTTATTTACATATCCCCTACCTGCTGAGCCACTCATCTGTCTACCTACTCATCTAGTACAGTTTTGAGCCCTCCACTGGCATTGCCAGGTTAAAATGTCACAGGTGGGATAAACTGGCATGGCTCCCTTTGGCTTGTACCTACCATTCCCCTGCCCCTGCCAGGGCCTAGAAACCCCAACCCACCCTACAAAGGAATGGTCAACAGCTCCTGCCCCACTGGGCAGTATGCCAAGCACTTCCACTCATTATTTATAAATACTCACCACAACCCCATCTATTCATGAGAACTGAGGTGGAGAGAGGTCCAGGTGTCCCAAGCTCCAGAAACAAATAAAGCACAACAAGGACTCCAGCCCTTTCCAGGTGGCTCCATCCCCAGTGTCCACCTGGCTTGGTAGTGCTCCCCACCCTGTGTTTGGAAAGTCTTGCTTTTGCACCTCTTCCCTGCTTCCAGGTTCAGGGAGACCCCCTTTGAGGCACAGCTATGTGTGGGTGTTTCCTCAGCGCTTTTGCAGGAAAACCTAGATTACTGAGAGAGGCTATCCTGAGTGTCGCTCCCCCACATTCCCCTAACAGAAGCCTGAGCAAGCCCTTCCTGGGTGGATTGGAGTTGGTGCTGCCTGGCAGAAGGACAGTGGAGCAGTCAGAGCTCCCTCTTGCTCTTCTGCCCTCTCCCACTCCCCTCGGGGACTCTGAAAATCTCAGGGACAGATGAAGCTGAGCTCCCAGTCCCCTCTATGTGCTTTGAGCTGGCCTTGGGACTTGAGGCTGGTCATCACAGGTCCTGAGTGCAACTGGACAACTAGCCTGGCCCCTCCCATCCCATGAGCCCCCTCTGGGGAGCACCTTTGCCCTTCTAGCTGCCCAAGCATCCCATCCCCTTGTGGCATCTGCTTTCTTCCAGAGGGCCCTTCCTGGCTCTGCCCCTTTCCTCCCCACTCTGTCTTGCTCCAACCTCTGTGAATCTGTCTTATCTTCCTTGTTCTATGCTCACTTTTTTATACTCTGACAAGAAATCAGAAATAAACCTAGTTCTCAAGTGCCCAAGGGTGCTGGATTGGGGGTGGGTGGGCTGCATCCATTGCCACCAGTGGAATGGCATCCTGGATGGGGCGTCCTAACCCTGGAACATCATGGAGACAAGGCAGAGGCTGGAAACCTGAGCTAAAGCCACGTGGACAGCACCCCAGCACTGGACATGATACCCAGACACACAATTGTGAGGTTCCAGGGTACTATAACAAAGGACCACATGCCAGGTGCCTGGAAATAGCACCTTATTCTCTCACAGTTCTGAAGGCCAGAGCCCCAAATCTAGCAGAACAGTGTTGTCTGTGGGGGCTCGAAGGGAAAACCCTTCCTTGCCTCTTCCAGCTTCTGCCAGCTGCCTAGGGTATCCAGGACTCAAGGACACACTGCTCCAGTCTGTGTCTGCAGTCAAACCACCACCACCTCCTCTGTCTCACGTCTCCCTCCTATGATGTAAGGCCCACCTGGGTTATATAGGTTGATCTCCTCATCTCAAGATCCTTAATAACATCTGCAAGAACCCTTTTCTAAATAAGGTTAAGGGATTTGAGAAGGACATCTGTTGGAAGCTCACTATTTAGCAATGCCCTGACATAAACATAGAGCACAGCACACACCCAACACACACAGCAACCAGACACCTAAATAAAAACACAGAGGCAAAGACTGCACAGAGACACAACGACATCAACAACAACCACCCCAACACAGCAGTGTTATTGGCTAGACATATAGACAAAATGATACCCTGACACATAGACACAAAGATATGTAACAATACCCTACATACAGATGTAATTACACAAACAGAACTACTAACGTGCAGACACTCAACTCCCCAACACGTGGAAACACACAGACACAACACATCACACAAACACACCATATTTTGCAACACTTTGGCATCTAGATACACACAGAAAACAATTGGTATGATCTCTCACACCTGACACTCAGGTATTCACATACAAACTAGCACCCTGCCACTGGCACACACATGCTGAGATCTAGACACTCTGCCCCCTGAAGTCTAGTCACCTGGATTCAGACACACAGGCATTGACCTCACCTTGCACAGATCACACATACTCTGACACTGTAATGTCCAAAGTGGGTGCTGCCAAGCACATGCCTAACACAGACATGGACATGTCTCTCATGTGGACACCTAGGCTTCCTGGGGAAAACTGACAACCTTGAGACACCTCAGGGGACATACACTGACTTCCCAAGAAAACTTGCTGGTCTAGTCCCCAAGGTGGGGATGGTCAAAGAGTGATGGACATTATGGCCCTGCCTCAAGGAACTCCCTCCCCTCCTCCTGGAGCACACCAGCTTCTCTATGGCTTAGCTTTCCTGGGAAGGACCAACTGCCTGATTCCTTGGCAGAGAGCCTGTTTCCATGTGGGTGCTCTGTGCTGTCTTCAAGCAAAGTAGATCCTTTTGAGAGAAGGCAAAAATCTGCCCTGATCCCAAGCCATGTAGTGGAGCTTGCTCTGGGGGGACAGGGCAGGAGATGGCGGACAGGAAGAGTTCTAGGGAAAGGGGTACACCTTGTAATTCCATTTCCCAGTTGGCAATTTCCAACTCACCAATTTTTGATGAGTCCAAAGTGTTTGTGCAATGTAAAAAGGGGCCTTAGACACTTAAGTCAGTTTTAATTTAATTTTTTTTAATAAAAAAAATTGTATTTACTTAGAAGCATTCAGAATGTCAACAAAACAGCTGCAACTTTTTTTTTTTTTCCAATTACAGAGTGGTCTTCAGTTAACAGAACAATTATTTTGTATAAGCTGCATCAGACACAACTGAAGATGAAAAAACTACCATCCCCATATATAACTAATTTGTGCTGTGCACCAACAAGAACCTGCTTTAAATTTCCATGCCAATTTACAACCCCCATACTGTACCAGGCAAGGTTAGTGGCTCTTGAAAATACCACCAGAACAGGGCTATCTAAAGACACATTCGGTAGTGTGTTAACTATACAAAAAAAGACACCGTACAGTTTAAAAACAAATCTTACACAGCCTTACATTTCAATTTTTTTCTTTAAAAGGAGTGAGTTGTGTACAGGGGGGTTAAATGCTTTATAGACAAGAAAAAAAAACTGCACTAGAACCAACTTCATCATCGTCTTCATCATCTTCATCGTCCTCCTCTTCCTTCTTTTTCTTGCTTTTTTCAGCCTTGACGACTCCCTTTTTTGCTGCATCAAGCTTTCCTTTAGTTTGGTGTGCAGCAATATCCTTTTTGTATTTTTCCTTCTTTTCATCTGCTTGTCATCTGCAGCAGTGTTACTCCACATCTCTCCCAGCTTCTTTGCAACATCACCAATGGATAGGCCGGGATGTACTCCTTTGATTTTGGGCGATACTCAGAACAGAACAAGAAAAAGGCCAGAGGAGGCCTCTTTGGGTGCATTGGGATCCTTGAACTTTCTTTTTGTTTCCCCTTTAGGAGGGATACAGATTTTCATTTCTCTTTCATAACGGGCCTTGTCTGCCTTTGCCATATCTTCACATTTTCCTTTCTCTTTAGCAGACATGGTCTCCCACCTCTCTGAGCACTTCTTAGAAAACTCTGAGAAGTTGACTGAAGCATCTGGGTGCTTCTTCTTGTGCTCCTCCCGACAAGTTTGCACAAAGAATGCATATGATGACATTTTGCCTCTCGGCTTCTTAGGATCTCCTTTGCCCATGTTTAGTTGTTTTTCCTCAGCGAGGCATAAAGTCGTCCAGTGCCCATCCGGCTCTCACTTGCCCCGGCGCTGTCTCTATCTCAATGTACTGCAATGGCTGTGAGAGCGGGAGCCAGACGCAGCCTCGGAAAGTGCTTTTAAAGGAGGCACTGATAGAGGCTTATCACTGCTTCCAGCTGTGAAACTGACTGATGGCTTTAAAGCAACTATACTTATTATGTGCCAAAGAAAGCAAAGGTGCTGTTGGTGAAAATTTTGTCAAGAAACTAACTTTAAATTTTGGGGGGTATAAAAATGAATATACAATGAATGACAAATATCCTAAAATACCGAGATTTGGCCATTGGGAAAAAATTTTTATTTCTTCAAGGCTAACTAAACAAATCCTAACATTTGTCAAATTTTTCCCCGAAGGACTATATGATGGTTTTGTAATTGTTCGAATAGGGATAACTTGCTACTAAAAACGTAACTAGCCATCCAAATGTCTAAACACACTGTAAAACATTAATATTATGAAAAATATGGTTTCATTCATATATAAACTGAGTATGAGACCAGCCTTAATGTATATGAGATTACATTTACTGAAAAGTTTTTGAAGTTAAGATACAAATGAGAACCAATGAAAATATGAAGAAAACCTGTAAGACAAAAGACTCAAGAAATAACCTTCGAAGGAAGTTAAATTTTTTCAAATAATCCTTAAAATCTGGAACAGGCCATTAGTTCCTATAGTCCTCCACATGGCTTTCTTGGCAAGAGAGAAAACTAGCCCTCTGCTTTCTTAGGTGAATGCAAATAATGATTTTTCTTCTATTTCCCTCCCATTCTGTCCAGTATAAGAAACTATTTTAGATTTCTTTTGATAGATCACTGCAATGTAAAACTGAAAAAGAGGCTCCTATCAAAAGAATGCATGACTGCTTAACCCACAAAGAGACGAATGGAGAATGAATGGCTTACTCAAGCCCCCTCACCCCCCAAAAAAGATTATTCCTGGAAATACTCTAAGAATAGAAGAACAAATGAACAAACTACATAGGCAGTTTATGTTTAAAACATCTCATAATTATCATTACTATATTAAACCTTTCTCTTTGAAACTATGCACTGGTCTCCTGAACAGATCCATTGAGCCTACAAATTGCTTAGAAAGGAGATTCTCTAGTCATTCACTTAGTAAAATTTACTAGTAATTGTATATTTTTTGTCAACAAGCTAACAATACGAGGTACAAAGTGGAATAAGATACAGTTGGTTCCTTTCCTCACAATGTTTATTTTGAAAGGAGTTCACATCATAGTTGGTTCTTAAATGGAAAAGTGGAAAAAAATCACTTCAAGGAAAGCAAGTATTTATGCAAAGTATAAGACATGAAAAACATGTTTATTAAAGAACAGTGAGCAGCCTGGCTCACACACCACTGAAAGATGTGTACTGTACAGGTTACTGGCTAAAAAGGCAACTGAGTTTATGAAGTCAGTTCTGAAAAAGATGAGAAATCCTTAATATAGAAGAAAAAATGTCTCCTTTTGGTTAGAAATGATTAATCCTCTAAGAAAGAAAGAAGGGATTTTGCACATTTTATATTTTCTTTCCACACAATTTTGAAATGATATTGCCTGAGAGAATGTAAATCAAAAAAGTTTTGAGATGTTTTAGGCTCAGAGGGAAAACCTCTAAGAAAGAGTTAAACTATGAATCTTCACTGAAGATAAGGTACGAAAGCTCAAGAACCCAGACACGACAGACAATTCTAGGACAGGCGAGATAGAGATGTGGGTTACACACTGAAGGGACAACTGTGTAACACACAGGAGGATCAGGAAACCTAGATCCTACAACAACAGCCTTCAGCAAGTCACCTGGCCTCAGGAATCCAGTCTGTGAGACTGGGAGTTCCTCAGACTCCGGAAGGGGCAATGTGGTCCTTCACTCCCAACTGCCTGTTGGTGTGAGGCTAGATTTTCTTCATATATTTAAACTGAACAACATATAAGAAATCAGTGCAGAAGCAGATAGGAGAATCCAGGATATTCTATTAAGCAGACAGTTGAGACATTTTTAAAAATGTAATATGCTGCCACTATTGTCACTAGAAAAATAAAGTTGTTTTTTTTTTTTGGTTTAGAAAAACTTAGTTTCCATTAAAATTGCATTGTTTATCCTAACAAGTAATAAGATTAATAATCTCCATTTTAATTTCTTTCTTTTTTTTTTTTTTTTTTGAGACAGAGCCTGAAGCCGTCACCCTGGATAGAGTGCCGTGGCATCACAGCTCACAGCAACCTCCAATTCCTGGGTTCAAGCAAGTCTCTTGCCTCGGCCTCCCAAGTAGCTGGGACTACAGGCGCCCGCCACAACGCCCGACCATTTTTTGGTTGCAGCTGTCATTGTTGTTTGGCAGGCCTGGGCTGGATTTGAACCCGCCAGCTCAGGGGTACGTGGCTGGCGCCTTAGCCCGCTGAGCCACAGGCGCCAAGCCTCCATTTTAATTTCTAATGTGGTAAATATTGACAGCTTAAAGCCAAATAAGCTAAAGCTCTTTGGGGGTCTTCATTAAATTTTAGAAGGATCCTGAAACAAAAAAATTTGAAAACAGTTGGTTACCTTAAGGCATCCACCGTATATAATACAGTACCTTCACTTTTATGCATCTAAAATGGGAGAATAAACAGTTACTCAAATCATTTTCTTTATTCTGTGGTTTAGATGAGAAACCACCATTAAGAGCTACATAGTATGGCATGTAATATGTACGCAATGGACAAGGGTAAATGACAGGATTAGTATATGAATTAAGAGCAAAGTGGCTTCAAGTGCTTGGGAATAAATCAAATTTTTAAAATAAATTAGTAAACTGACAGGATAAGTTATTTCACAGTATTGAAAATTTTATTTTACCTTTTCATTTTATTTTATGTATACCTGAGAAATGCTGATTGTTGTTTTCTTAAAAATACAGTTTCTACAACATTTCCATTTAGACCACATTGACCAATCATTCACTCAAATATGCTCACCAACACCCAGCACCTGGCGCACACCTGTTCCAAATACTGGATAAGAAAAACCAATCTGGGCTAGGCACAGTGGTATATGCCTTTAAGTCCTAGCTACTTGGGAGGCAGAGGCAGGAGGCTTACTTAAGTACAGGAGTTCAAGATTAGCCTAGACAACACATTGAGAGTTTAAAAATTTTTTTTGTAGAAGAAAGAAAAATTAATCTTCTCTAGTACCACATTTCATCTCATGGCTACAGGATGTTAGTGTCTGACCATTAACAGGCATAAAATAACATCAAAAGATACAACATACTCTTATAAAACTTTATTTAGGTCAAACAATACATTTTTGCTATACTTACCGTATCCCAAATCTGAAGTTTTATCTGTTTCCCATCAATAGTTATCATTCGAGCACCAAATTCTACGCCTGAATAGAGTAGAAAATGATTTGTTACACAAACTAGTTGGCATATTCCAGGATTAAAAAACAGAATGTATATTTTTAGGACATGCTTTAATAAATATAGCACCTAGTCTTAGAAAACACATAAGCCAAGGCCAAGGTGCTAATAAGACATAAGCTAAGGGCATAACTACAATACTGAAGTCTGGAATAGTCAGCATTAAGAAATCAACTGTGGTGTCTTCATGTTTCACATGCTTAGTAACATAAAAACTAAGGAAAAGATCCAAGAGCCAAAATTATTAGTTACAAATATTAAATTCTACAATTTCTTAAAACTATAACAATATAAAAATCACTAAATAGGACACATGAATTTCAACATCACAGTCTTGATTCCCAGCATGGATAACCAAGGAGCAAAAAAATCTCCGTATCAGCTTACTGGATATAACCACTGTTTAAACATACTTCCAGACAGTGCTCCATGAATAATAACACACAAAAAAATAAGTACACAATTTTAAAAATGAGAACATATTAATGCTGTACTGCAATTTGTTCTTTATCTAAAAATGTGTCATGGGCAGTACCCGTAGCTCAGTGGGTAGGGCGCCAGCCACATACACCAAAGCTGATGGGTTCAAACCTGGCCCGGGCCTGCTGAACAACAATGACAGCTGCAGCAAACAAACAGCTGGGCGGGGTGGCGGGCACTTGTAGGCCCAGTAGGAGACTGAGGCAAGAGAATCGCTTAAGCCGAAGAGTTTGAGGTTGCTGTGAGCTGTGACACCACAGCACTCTACCTAGGGTGACAGCTTGAGACTCTATCTCAAAATAAATAAAAAATAAAAATAAAAATAGAAATGTGTCATGGACATTATTCTACACAATAAACAGTCTTGCAAATTAATAAACATAAAACTACAGCAGTATTTTTTAGGTCTGTACAACACTACTTTGTGTATAGATAATTTACTCAATTGGTACTCTATTTAGGCTGCTTAGGGTACAAATTTAGGCTGTTTCCATATTTTCACTAAATAGTGCTGAAATGTATTTCTAGCAAACATTTTTCAACTTACTATAATTTTAGGCAAATTACAGGAAATAGGATTGCAGGTCAAAGGAAATACAGACTTCACATTCTCAAGTTTACTACTTGGGCTTTTTAACTTAAATTTATCAACTTTTTGGAAAGAACTCATTCAATTATCAAAATAGGAATGAAATATAGGGGATAATTTCAGAATAGCAAACAGCTGTAAAGAGGCCTCTGAAAGTGATATATCACTTGTACTAAATCATTGCTGTCTGCAGTGTGTTCTATCAGTTTTTGTATCACTCGGGATTAAGTGAAGAACACACACGATCCCCAGAGACTAGATGTCACCCTGGCAGATAAATAGCTTTTAGTTTCCCAGAAAAGCATGCACTGCCCAATGTCAAAATTCCATTTCAGTATATCCTGTAAGTCCTCCAACTGTGATTAGGAGGTGAGAAAGAAAGGTAATTTTGTCCTCACATGATATAAAACTTGATGGGGCTTTTCATTCTAAAACAGGCATAGTTAATACCAAGAAACTAAGGTGATGTTCATGTTTCTCAAGCTCAGAAATACAGGAAAGCTAGAGAAAATGAGACCCAGAAGTCTGCCATGCACTCGAAAATAGAAAATGTAAAACTGTGCCACATACAACTATCTCAATGTTTATATATGTCTACATAGATCATACCAGTTCTGTGCCACAGAGTGGGGACACACACAAAACCACTACCCATAATGACAGGAAAATGAACGTCGTTGAGGGCAGAAACCAGTTGCTAAGTATGATACAAATGTTCTTTGAAATATCCAGTATTTAACAGGAATATACTGAAGCATAAAATCCTACATGTAAGCAAGATATCTGACAGAGTGCAAGTCCTTTCATGAATCTGTTGTTTCTACCAGCAAACTAGGGGGAGAGAAAGAGAAATTCTATTTTTCTCTCCATTGTAATGGATGAGCTGGCTGTTAACCATAATCCCAAACCATCTGCATCACCCACTGGGATTCAAAATTTCTTGAATTCAATACGTAATGTACCAAATTTAACAAAAAGCAACTAGAAACTAGAAACATACACTGGAACACCTCTAATACCAAAGGTAGGCCGGCAAGGGTAAGCAGATGCTCCTTCTCTAGAACTGACATCTTGAGCAGAGGAATAAAGACCCTGAAACTGAGAGATGACATCCACCCCAGCAGACAAGAGGCTAAGGAGACAGCCCCTACTGCAGGACTGCTGTTAGAATGCCTGCTTCCTGGTCTCTACCATGCTGTACTCTTTTCCATTCCCAAGCCCCGAGTTTCCAACATCCTGCAAGTTGTACTCCAGATATTCTAGAATATTCTCTTTTGCTTATTAACTTAGCCAAAATTGGATTTTGGTATGTTTCTTTCTTTATTCAAACTATACAGAGCCAAGATCGGTGAAGCTTAAAGTCTCCAAATCAAGATTTTGCCTCTTTTTAGAAATATATACAATTTAAAATAAACCTGTCGGCTCAGTGCCTATAGCTTAAGCAGCTAAGGTACCAGCCACATACAACAGAGCTGGTGGGTTCAAATTCAGCCCAGGCCTGCCAACTACAAACAGAAAATAGCCAGGTGTTGCAGTGGGCTCCTGTAGTCCTAGCTTCTTGGGAGGCTGAGGCAAGAGAATCACTTAAGTCCAGGAGTTGGAAGTTGCTGTTAGCTGTGACTCCACAGCACTATACCAGAGCAACAGCTTTAGGCTCTGTCTCAAAAAACTAAAATAAAATAAAATAAACCGGTCATATAAAAATTAAGAATGTTTCTCTCTCTCTTTTTTTTTTTGAGATAAGAGCCACAAGCTGTAGCCCTGGGTAGAGTGCTATAGTGTCACAGCTCACAGCAACCTCAAACTCTTGGGCTTAAGCAATCCTCTTGCCTCAGCCTCCCAAGTAGCTGGAAATACAGGCACCCACCACAAAGTCCAGCTATTTTTTTGTTGCAGTTGTCATTGTTGTTTAGCTGGCTCGGGCCAGGTTTGAACCTGCCAGCTTCAGTGTATGTGGCCGGCACCCTACCACTGAACTCCGTGGGCCGCCCAAGAATGTTTCTAAAGCAGGGAAATGTCATAATACAACTGATGCTTTAAATTCATATAACAATAGGGTCAGGACGAGAATTCAAAAACATGAAGAAACAAGGCACAAAATAAAGAATAGTGGTAGGAAAAAATACATACATACATGGCCAAAGGAAAAATTGACAAGTGCTGTCAAATTACTGAAAAATGATTTTGTTTTCCCATTAAATGAAACAAAAACAGACTTCAATTTGAGGTTCAGAAACATAGTTATTTCTCATTTACCATCTTATGACTGAGTCCAGTGTAGGTTTTACCCTTGTATTCTATGTGGCAAAAGAAAATACTAAATCCTAATGTGTCCTGGAAATCCTGGAAATAAATGCAAAAAACAAAACCTGAGTTCTCGACTGCATTGCTAAAATTTTTAAATCCTTTAAGTGTGTATATGCTTGAGAATCTCATTTAGAAAGGTTGCCTTATCTTTTGATATGGGACAACAGATATGGGACATTTCCTAGATCCTCAAGGCTCTCTCTTCCCAGATACATTTTCAATTAACAGTGAATTGGCTGCAGAAGAAATTTTCAATGGAGTCAAGACCTCATTTATCTGACATTGTCAGGAGTGATGCCTATTTTTTTTAGACATTTTATTCATTTCCAACCTTCCACAACAAAATACTCTGAATGCAAGACACATTTTTTAATTGTCTCCAAATCATTATTATCCTTCCATAATAATTATATCATTTACTTAGCCCTTATTAACAGTACCTACTAGTGACCCCATGTAAGTTATTAAACCCCTTTTTATGTCTTATACACAGTTTCCTCATCTGTAAAATGATATTTAATGATTCCTATCTCATGAGGATATTTTTTGAAGATTAAAAGGGTTATTACATGTAAAACAGAACACTGCCTGACACACAATAAGTATTCAGGGTGTCAGCCATAGTTCCCATTATTCCATATTATGCATCAGAATTTTTTTTTTTTTTTTTTGAGACAGAGCCTCAAGCTGTCACCCTGGATAGAGTGCTGTGGCGTCACAGCTCACAGCAACCTCCAATTCCTGGGCTCAAGCGAGTCTCTTGCCTCTGCCTCCCAAGTAGCTGGGACGACAGGTGCCCGCCACAACGCCCGGCCATTTTTTGGTTGCAGCCGTCATTGTTGTCTGGAGGGCCCAGGCTGGATTCAAACCGCCAGCTCAGGTATACGTGGCTGGTGCCTTAGCCCGTTGAGCCATAGGCACCGAGCCGCATCAGAATTTTAGAAGTACCACCCACATGACTAATGATGACAGACCCTGTCAGAGAGGGTTACCTGCCTAAGCCAGAAGATTGGAGAGGTACAGACATGTACAGAGGACAGAATGTGGCTCATTCCCCTAGGTAAGGCTGGGAATGTCCTTTCAGGCTTCCGTGTAATGTCAAGGCCAGAACCTCCAAGCTGCTGGGGCACACAGTGGGGATATCAAAGCAGACTATAGAACTAGTATCAAACAAAAAGCCAGGCCTATGCCCCCTTAGACGGCATGGGAGTAAATGGACTCCAATGTCCTGTTCCTGGAACCTACACACTGCAGAGGTTCAAAATGGAGGCCTGTGTGAAGGTGGCCTGATTTTTCCTAATTCTAGAAATAAGGGAAAACTACATACAAAAAGTAATGCCCTTAATTTTCTATGGGAAACAAAATAGCAAACGCCATACTTAATGGTAAAAGAGTAGAGGAATTCAAATTACACTAAGAAAAATATTACAATGTCTTCAACTCAGAAATTATTCTAGAGGCCAGGAGTAGTGGCTTACGCTCATAATCCCAGTACTCTGGGAGGCCTAGGGAGGAGGTTGGCTTGAGGTCAGGAGTTTCAGACAAGCCTGAATAAAGTGATATCCCATTTCTACTAAAATCTGAAAAATTAGCCGGGTGTGGTGGTGCATGCCTGTAGTCTCAGGTACTCTGGAGGCTGAGGTAGGAGGACCACTTGAAGCCACGAGTCTGAGGTTGCTATGAGCTAGGCTAAAGCCATGTAACTATAGCCAGAGTGATAGACCTAGACTCTGCCTTGGGGGAAAAAAAAAAAAAGGGAAAGGAAAGAAATTATTCTAGAGATATTGGTCAAAAATTACAGCAAACTAAGAGACAAAAATATTAGCTAGGGAAAAAATGTAATTTACAGATAAGACCAAACTGTTTACCTACCAGTGATTTTCAACTAGTATGCCATGAGAGGATTGTAGGTGAGCCTTGAAAATTTTTAAAGATTATTAAGTTATTTTTGAAAGAAGTTCAAAGCACAGTAAGTATATCCCCATTTTTACTCTTTTTTTTAAAGCAACATAACAGAAGCATGCCATGAAGTTTAACCATAGGTTCAAGTATGTTATGAGATAAAAAGGTTGAAAAACACTGACCTAAGGCATGCAAAATAATTTAACGATGATGAAAAGAATCTATTCAAAATAGCAACAAAATCATAAAATACCAAAACAAATGCAGAAAAGGCCTAAATGAACAGAACTGTAAAACTCTGCTAAAGAGCATTTAAGAAATTCTAAATAAATAAAAACATATTATGTAATAGATAATCTCAATACTATGAAAACACATTGTCTCCAAATTAACTCGTAAATTTAATGAAATTCTTTTCAAATTTAGAAGCCTCAGGTTAGTCACAATGGTTCAATTACTCTAATCCCAGCACTTTAAGAGGCTGAAGAATAAGGATCACTTGCACCCAGGAGTTCAAAACTAACCTGGAAAATAAGCAAGATCCCATCTCAGGAAAAAATAAATTAGCCAGGTGTAATGGCAAGCACCTATAATCTTAGCTACTTGGGAGAGTGAGGCAAGAGGATTACCTGAGCCCAGAGATTGAGGCTATAAAGAGCTATGATCATACCACTGCACTCCAGTGTGGGAAACAGAGTGAGACCTTGTCTCAAATAAATAAATAAATAAATAAATAAATAAATAAATAACATAAAAAACATGAAAGCCTCACTAAAAACTTTGTAACTCGGCAAAATAAAGTTCATCTGGAAAAACAAATGCACAGGAATAATCAATAAAACTTAGAAGAGAACACTAATCAATATTAAATATACTATAAGGTTACTGTAACTATCACAATATGATAATGCCTCATGAAATAGAAAAAAAAATGTGAACAAAGTAGATTTTAGAGTCCCCAAACAGGATTACTTACATATGAAGTTTAACAAAGGTGATGTATAAATAGCTTATTTAACTAATGGTGTGGGCCTACACATTATATAGGGATTAAAGAACCATATACATGACCACATACCAGATTAAATACAAATTTATCATATTAGAAGAACACTTAAGAGAAAATACATGACTGGGTATGGTGGCTTGCACCTGTCACCCCAGCACTCTGGAAGGCCAAGGCAGGAGGATTGCTAAAGCTCAGGAGTTTGACACCAGCCTGAGCAAGAGTGAGACCCCGTCTCTACTAAAAAGAGAACAGTTAGCTAGGCATCGTGGTGGGCACCTGAAGTGCCAGCTATTCAGGAGGCTGAGGCAGAAGGATATCTTGAGTCAAAGAGTCTGAAGCCTCCATGAGCTATGACGCTATTGTACTCTAGCCTGGGACAGAATGAAACATTTGTTTCAAAAAAAAAAAAAACCAAAACATACACACACCAAAAAACCCCCAGCCAATACATGCAATTTTTGCACAGAGGAGTCTTCTTCAGCAAGGCTAGAAAGCCATAAGAAAAAGGTCAATGGGTTTTATTTACAAAAAAAAACCTAGTAGTAGAAGGGGCAAAGATATAATAATAGGCAATTCAAAGAGAAGACAGAGAAGTAGTTTTTAAAAAAGTATGTTCAGTCTTGCTAAAAATTAAAGTGAAAAGTAAAATAACAACCATTTTTTGTTTGATTCACAAATATTAAAAACCTTAATAAGCTGCAGTAGAGGTAGGGATGAGGTGGAGTAAGTACTTCAGCACAGCAGTGGGGAGTGTGCGAATTACATCAGCCCTGTGTGTTTCAGGAATACATGTAAAAGCTCTAGAAGGCAACAACACATACCCAATGGTTCACAGTGCTTGCTGGAGGCCAAAGTTATGCAGGATATTTAACTATGTCTAGATTTTTACAATATTTTCACGATGATCATACCCTGATACGAAAATATATTTACATTTTAAAAATCAGCTACATAGACTTTGTGAGATCTTCATTAGATATTCAAGTGATCTTTTAAGTTGTCATCCTAGTTCTTGGCCATGTTGTTCTAAATAACTCAAATTACCAGAAAACTGAACTCCAAATAAACGAGATGTATTTTTTAAATGACTTCCTGTCGGACGCCTAATGGAAGAAATGATGCTTCAATTCTACCACCTTTTCCCCAAAAGTATTTTTTCACTTCTGATAATCATTTCTTATAGGTTGAGTGGTTTAAGGAAGGAAGTGAGGGAAATAGGTAGGAAGGTGGAATCAACATACAAATGACTAATGTAGACCAATGTTTGTCACACTGTCCATCAGCAGGCAGTGAAATAAATGTAGTAGGAATTAGTGGACTGTAGCACCATCTGTCAAACAACATAACTGAATAGTACAAAACAAAGGAATGCAAGCATCAAGCACTACACCAGTAAACACTGCTTTGTGAAGCTTTCCTCTCAGATAGATAGTATATTCATTTAGTAATATTTATTTATTTATTTATTTGAGACAGAGTCTTACTCTGTCTCCCTGGGTAGAGTGCCATAGTTTCACAGCTCACAGCAACCTCAAACTCCTGTGTTGAAGTGATCCACCTGCCTAAGCCTTCTGAGTTCCTGGGATTACAGAAGCCCACCACAACACCTGGCTAGTTTTTCTTTCTTTTTTTTTGATTTTTTTAGAGTCTCAAGCTGAGGCCCTAGGTAGAGTGTGATGGTGTCATTATAGCTCGCAGAAACCTCCAACTCTTCGACTCAAGCGATCCTCTCGCCTCAGGTTTTCTTTTTGTAGTAGAGATGGGTCTTGCTCTGGCTCAAGCTGATCTCATACTCCTTAGCTCAAGCAATCCACCCACCTCGGCCTCCCAGAGTACTGGTATTAAAGGAGTGAGCCACCATACCCAGCCTAGTTTTTCTATTTTCAGTAGAGATGGGGGTTTCACTCTTGCTCAGGCTGGTCTCAAACTCCTGAGCTCAAGCAATCCTCCTGCCTTCCTGCCTTTGCATTCCAGGGTGTTAGGATTACAGGTGCTTTGTGCTCGGCTCATTTAGCAATATTTATTCAGTCCCTACTGGGTTACCAGGTGCTGAGAATACAACAATAGTCTAAATAGATAACTATTTGCTGTCATGAATCTTACTGGTAGGAAATAATTTGCTTACTTATATTTACTTCTATAAAAAGTTCAGAAGATAAATAAATCTGGGTGGATGAGTATAGGTGTGTATGTGGGAGTGTTCATGAGAAAAAAATCAGAAACTATTTGGATGTTAAGTTTGAGAAGTTCCTGGACATCTAAGAAAGATGTTGAGTAAGTAGCTGGGAATGTATATGGGAAAGGGCTGACTGGAGCAGAATCACAAAGGAAATGAGGGGAAAGAAACTGGAAACAGCAAACATGGAAAATTACTTTGGGGAACCTTAATCTAAAATGAGAAAAAAATGCAGTAATGAAAAGTAATCATCAAAACTGAAAAAATTACTTTTCATTACTTCATTAATCATCAAAACTGAAAAAATTAGTGATGCTTAGAAGAAAAAAGAACTATTAAAGCCAGTGTCCTTGAGTAAGCCTTGGGAAGAACTTAACAGTTCACCCACAGCAGCAAAGAGAGGCTGATTCATGGACACAGTGCAGGTAAGTGGGTTGATCGATAGTGGAAAGCTTTGAAAATGCTCTTCTACTTGCTTCTATGTTTTGAGTGAAATAGACACCAGGGGGGAAGGCACTGCATGCTTACAGAGCAAAAAGAAAGTAGGATAGAGTTCTACAGCAGCAGTGAAGTGCAACTGTCAGGCAGTACTAAGGGATTACTTCTTAGTATCTAAGAAATTAAAAGAAGAGTTACATGGCTCTGTGTTTTTCTCCAGCCACGTCTAGCTATACACATCTGGCATGGAGAGTAGACATGTGAATTTAATCTATGGTTTAGCCACAGGCTATGATGAAGGAAGAGAGGGACAATGGGACTGAGTATCTGCAGGAATGATTATAAACGCGTACAGTCAGAAGTGAAGCTGAGTAAGGAGGAAAGAACATGAGAGGGATGAGAGGAAAAAGATGGTAGGGTAAAAAAATTGGTTAACACTAGGAACTAGAGAAAGTGAGTTGGAAGGATGGGAGGGTTACTCGAATAGTCAGATATATAAAACTGAAATTCTGGAATGGTTCCAGACACTGGTTAACAACAAGGTCCCGTAAGTGACAGTACCAATGAGCAGCTGAAGCAGGGTAGAAGCAAGGTCCCTAGAAGGAGCAGTAAAGGCACTGTAAAGCCAGCGAGTGTGGTTATGTGCTCAAATGTGTGCACAGGGCAGACAAAATATATTTCTAGCTGGATAATCAACATCTAAAAGCCTCTCCCCCTGCTTTTCCAACTTGAATGCTCATATAAATCACTCAGAAATCTTGTCAAAATGCAGATGATAATTCAGTAGATTCCATAACAAGTTTCCAGGCAATCTGGACACTGCTGGTCCAGGGTAACAGCTCATGAACCATCTTTTTGAGCAGTGAGGCTCTCATGTGGACTTTCAATGTAACAGGTCTGTGACGCTACAAACTGCTTCTCGGATTCATATCTTAATTCTTACTGACAGAGATAGTCAAAAGGTGGAGTATTTTAGAGTATTTCCTAACCTCTTATGGTCTTTTATTTTCTTTTATTTATCATTTAGTACTTGCTTATTCATATTCCAACCTTTAATTTTTACTTTCACCTATTCATCGGGTAGAAGCATTCAGCAGAGTCCAGATATTCCTGTTTCAGCAAACATTCCAGTGTTCCTTTTAAAACTATGTGATAATCTTCTAATTATTTTTCTATCTAAAAAATAAATTGTTGTGATGGGTGCCAAAAAAAAAAAACCCCAACATAGGCTTCGTGCCAATGAAGGCAGAAGCATGAATTTACAATCATTACTGCTTCCACTGGCCTTCATTTAGCTTGACTGAATGAACAGCTGTACTGAATGCCCTACGAGCAAGTGTATGTAACACTACATAAGCAGCAGTAGCAGGAAGGGGTGAGAGAAAGAACAACTGGGTCAGCCTTTATTTTGAAAAATGCTTTTTATTTCTTTTTCTGTTTTTTGGAGACAGAGTCACACTTTGTCCCCCTGGTTGGCAGAGTGCCATGGCGTCATAGCTCAGAGCAACTTCGACCTCAAGTGATTCTCTTGCCTCAGCCTCCCAAGTAGCTGGGATTATAGGCACCTGCCACAACACTGGCTATTTTTAGAGATGAGGTCTTACTCTTGTTCTGGCTGGTCTCTAACTCCTGAGCTCAGGCAATCCACCTGCCTCGGCCTCCCAGAGTATTAGGATTACAGCCCCTATGCCCATTTCTGACAAAAGCTGAGGCCCATCCTCTCCACTGGGTGTGCCATCAAACTTAGAAATATATATGTAAGATTCAATGACAGAGAAGAACTTTTTTTTAGTATCTGATACCAAAAACTGGTGGATAGCTGTCTTATGGCTACGCCATACTTAAACTTGACAAGCAAGGTTTCAAATCTGATTGAGCAAAGGGTAGAGCCTACACAGAAATGAGCTTACAAAGTTAAAGTTTCATGACCAGCATAAAACAGTATTGCCTAGTTTACCCATCATTACTGCATACGCTTGAAACTATCAAAATTGAAATGGAATATGGATGCTCTTATTGACAATGTTTGCTAGTGAAAGATTTCAATATATGCACAAAGTACATGTGGCTTAGATAAAAAACTATTAATTGATCTAATAATTTGATTCAAAAGCTCTAATTCTGATTTGGTATTTTAAAAATACATAAGGCAGGAGAATCAATATACTGTTAAGTGGGCTGGGGGCCTATAGCTCAGTGGCTAGGGCGCCAGCCACATACACCCATGCTGACAGGGTCAAACCCAACAACTACAACAAAAAAATAGCCGGGGAGTGTGTCGGGCTCCAGTAGTCTCAGCTACTTGGGAGACTATTGCAAGAGAATTGCTTAGGCTCTAGAGTTGGAGGTTGCTGTGAGCTGTGATGCCACAGCACTCTACCAAGGACAACACAGTGAGACTCTGTAAAAAAAAAAAAAAAAAATTCATATACATACACACAGAGTTAAGTGGCACCTTAATAACATCAATAGAAGATAATCTTCTCAGTGGCTGAAAAGATTCACTAAACAATTAGTTGTACAGCATATGTAACTAGATTTCCAATTCCTTTCTTGGTTGGTATTTGACTAATTTCTAGTTGTTAATGAGCTGCAGCAACAGAAAAATAATCCAGATAGATTCTTTAGCTCTCAAAATGTAAGT
This sequence comes from Perodicticus potto, assembly GCA_963574655.1. Classification (NCBI taxonomy): domain Eukaryota; kingdom Metazoa; phylum Chordata; class Mammalia; order Primates; family Lorisidae; genus Perodicticus; species Perodicticus potto. The sequence continues at coordinate 33,597 of CAUYRH010009116.1, forward strand.
ATAATTTTTAAACAAGTAAAAATTCCATCATGCCTGTAATGCTAGCACTCTGGGAGGCCAAGGTGCGTGGATTGCTTGAGCTCATGAGTTTGAGACCAGCCTAAGCAAAAGCAAGATCGATCTCTACTGAAAAAACAGAAAAACTGAAGAGGCTCGCTTGAGCCCAGGAGTCTGAGGTTGCTGTGAGCTATGACGCCATGGCACTCTACCCAGGGTGTCAGCTTAAGACTCTGTCTCAAAAACAAATGAACAAAACTCTGAAACAGTATAATTACCTAGATTTTTTCCATTTTCAACTTATTTTAATTTCCTACTTTTGCATATTAATAGAAATTAGAAATCACTATTTTCAATAATAACAATTATTACTTGTTAACTATTTCTTACCAGTAACTATATTGTTTACTTTTTACAACTAAGGAAACTATAAAATACCCAATGGTAGTTTCTTTTGGTTAATAATTAATTACAAGTAACTCTAATGTATCTACCATGTTGCCAGGTGCTTTACTCCAATGTTTTACATTAACTCATTTACTGCTCATGATAACTTGCCTCATTGGTGTTATTTTAATTTGCTTTGGACAGATAGAGAAACTGAGATATGGACGGCTATGGTGGCTTTACCCAGCTAGTTAGCAGCAGAGCCTTGTAAATTGGTCCGGAGTCTCTGCCCTTACCATAATACTATAGTGTTTCTCAACTATTTGTTTCATCATTAAATACAACTAAAATCACATATGTTAATATCTAACCATTTTTACAAAGTTTGGGTAATCATTTTTACTACATATATTTTTTAAAAAGTTATAGAGACTAAAATCTATATAGCAACAAATCTAGTTTCACTGATTTCAGAATCATCACTAATAGAAAGGTCCCTCTAGCATCTTCCACTTAAACTATCCAAAACCTTCAATGCTTCCCATCTCTTTTATTAATATAAAACTTACCAATAGTAAGGTCGTGCACTGGCTGAAACCTCTTGTCTGTAAACTGTAGCAATAAGCATGATTTACCAACACCTGGAAGGTAAAACAATATATAGATATTAAGAGAGAAAATTCACAGAAATTAAAAAACAAAAAGCACATGGAATAGAGGTAGTCCGGGTTTCTGGTATTCAGTGAAAAATCTACTATGATTTCTCAATATTCTGTAACTTCTTAGGAAATTAGAGGACTCATGATTTAGGTGGAAGTTGTAAAAAAAGAAAAATCACAGGGTAGCGCCTGTGGCTCATCGAGTAAGACACCAGCCCCATATACCGAAGGTGGCAGGTTCAAACCCGGCCTCGGCTGAACTGCAAAACAGAAAAATAGCCAGGCGTTGTGGCAGGCGCCTGTAGTCTCAGCTACTCAGGAGGCTGAGGCAAGAGAATTGCCTAAGTCCAGGAGTTGGAGGTTGCTGTGAGCTGTGTGACGCCACGGCACTCTACCAAGGGTGATAAAGTGAGACTCTGTCTCTACAAAAAAAAAAAAAAATCATAAATACCTTTTTCGCTCTTTCTTATTTATGTCAACATTTCAATGTGAAAAATAAATACAATGGCTAAACTCCTATAAGACAACTAAGTCCCCTTGGTAACCTTTATCAAGTACGTATACAGTACAGTTTGTGTGCACTTTTGTTTTTGTGTAACAGTGTAAATATTTAAAGCAGAGTATTAGTTCATTTTATCATACTTCCCTAGAAACAACAAACAAATAAATAAGCTAAGCAGTTAAGCATCTGGGATCTACTTTTCAGGGAAAAGCTGCTTGCTCTATTTTGTCACTAATCCATTTCATGAGCAACTGTAATCTGTTTTGCATTTCTTCATACTAAAATTGGCCTCATTAAGGTAATGAATAACTTCAACATTCCTAAATTCAAAGTAAAATCTTCTTTCTTTCCTTTTTTTTTAGAGACAGAGTTTCACTTTATCACCCTCGATAGAGTGCTGTGGCATCACAGCTCAAAGCAACCTTCAACTCCTGGGCTTATGTGAATCTCTTGCCTCAGCCTCCCGAGCAGCTGGGACTACAGGCGCCCGCCACAATGCCTGGCTATTTTTTTTGTTGCAGTTTGGCCAGGACCAGGTTTGAACTCACTATCCTCCATATGCTGGAGCCCTACCCACTGAGCCAGAGGTGCCACCCGGGAAAATTTTCTATATTCATTCTTCTTGTCCCCTATGGACCACTGGATAATATACATACCTCCTTCCTACTCATTTTCAAGAAACATTCCCTTCTCTTCACACTAAACTAAGGCTGTTTAATTGACAGCATATTACACTGCTAACAAAACACTACAGGGGTCATCATTCATTCAATCACTCACTCGCTTGCTCAAAGTCTTTACCTACTGCACTAACGACTCTGAAGATCCAGTAGTGCAGAAAACCAATATGGTTCCTACAGTCTAGCCCAGGCGGAGAAATTAAACGAAATGAACACCAAATAATATATTATACATGAATAACTGTTAATAAGTGTAATGACTGCAATCTAAAATAAAGTGCCATGAGAAAGAGTCACAAAAACAGACAGGATAGAGAAGGTCTTTATGAATAAGTGATACTGAAAATAAACCAGAATTCCAAAACACGTGACTTTACACAGTTTGCTTCCCTTTATGTTGTATTACAAAAGGCCCCAAATAAAACTCATTTTATCAGATTTTTAACTTTTGAATAGTCTTGTGTGTGTGATAGAAGACAAAAGGATAGTTTTTCAATATTAAATTAGCTGGTTAAGCTGGTTACTGGTCAGTCCCAGTGGCTCACACCTGTAATCCTAACACTTTGGGAGGCCAGGCAGAAGGATCACTTGAGGCTAGGAGTTCAAGACCTGACTGTGTAACATAGTCAGGACCCTCTTCCCCTTGTCTCTACAAAATATTAGCCAGAGGCCAGGAGCAGTGGCTCACACCTGTAATCCCAACATTCAGGGAAGCCGAGGAGGGTGGACTGCCTCAGCTCACAGGTATGAAACCAGCCTGAGCAAAAGAGAGAACCCATTTCTAAAAACTTAGCCCAGGATTTGTGTGGTGGGCACCTGTAGTCCCAGCTACTTGGGAGGCTGAGGCAAGAGAATCACTTGAGCTCAAAAGTTGGAGGTTGCTGTGAACTATGATGCAACAGCACTCTATAGAGGGTGACAAAGCGAGACTCTGTTTAAAATAAAAAAAAAAAATATATATATATATATATGTATATATATATATATATATATATATATAATATATGCCAGGCATGGTCGCATGCATCTGTAGTCCAGCTACTTGGAAGACTGACCCAGCAGGACCTTTTGAACCTGGAAGTTGAGCTATATTTGCACCACTGTACTCTAACGTGGGTAACAATACAAAACCCTGTCTCAAGAAGAAAAAAAAATTTTTAGAAGAATCTTCAGTTCTTAAACATTTAACAATTTGTTCATAAAATATAGAAAAACATGTAGTTAGAAATCACAGGTTTTATTGAAAGACTTCAAGAATCATCTAAGAGTCTGGTAATCATTAAAGTGATTAAAGAGCCTGCAAACCCTTTCCCAACAATCTTATTCTGCCTAAGTGCTTATTAAAGACAGAAAATGCTCAGTTTGGTCCCTCACTTCAAGACGCTATATACATATGTGTGTGTGTGTGTGTGTGTGTATAATTTTTTTTTTTTATTTTTGAGACAGTGTCACTATGTCACCCTCGGTACAGTGCTGTGATGTCACAGCTCACAGCAACCTCAGACTCTTGGGCTTAAGCGATTCTCTTGCCTGAGCTTCCCAAGTAGCTGGGACCACAGACGCCCACTACAATGCCCAGCTATTTTTTTGTTGTTGTTAATGGTCCCTGATATCGCAGCACTTTCTCAAGATTCCAAGCTCTGAACAGGAGCATCTGATTGGCTCAGCCTGGTCACATGTCTCTGCCCTAGCTACAAGGGAGCTCAAAGAAGGATGCCACGACATCCTTGTTATTGTTTAGCAGGCCTGGGCCGGGCTCAAACCTGCCAGCCTCAGTGAATGCGGCCAGGACCTAGTCACTAAGCTACGGGCGCTGAGTTAAGACTCTATATTCTTTAAGACACAGGCTCTCTATGTTGCCTCAGCCCCCTATGCCCAGCTACCAAAATCTTCTAAAACTTTTTGTATTGACAGGTAATAATTGCACTTACTCATGGGGGTACAGAGTGATATTTTATTCATTTATTTATTTATTTTTGAGACAGAGTCTCATTATGTCGTCCTTGACAGAGTGCTATGGTGTCACAACTCACAGCAACCTCAGACTCTTGGGCGTAAGTGATTCTCTTGCCTCAGCCTCCCAAGTAGCTGGGACTACAGGCACCCGTCACAATGCCCAGCTATTTTCGTTGTTGTTGCAGTTGTCACTGTTGTTTGACAGGCCCGGGCCAGGTTTGAACCCATCAGCCTTCAGTGTATGTGGCCTACACCCTATCCACTGGGCTACAGGTACCACCCAGAGTGATTTTTTTTGGTAGAGACAGAGTCTCACTTTATCGCCCTCGGTGGAGTGCCGTGGCGTCACACAGCTCACAGCAACCTCCAACTCCTGGGCTTAGGCAATTCTCTTGCCTCAGCCTCCCAAGTAGTTGGGAATACAGGCGCCTGCCACAACGCCCGGCTATATTTTTGTTGCAATTTGGCCGGGGTTGGGTTTGAACCCGCCACTCTCAGTATATGGGGCCAGTGCCCTACTCATTGAGCCAAAGGAGCCCCTGAGTGATATTTTAGTACATGTACAGAATGTGTAACAATCAAATCAGGGTATTTAGCATGTCCAATCACCTCAAACATTTATCATTCTTTTTTGTGTGCGTATGGGACTGTTCAAAATCCTCTCTTCTAGATATTTAAAAATACACATAATGATATATATATACACCATATATAATAAACTAAATACACAATAAATTATTAACTATAGTCACCCTATGGTACTATAGAATAGTAGAACTTACTCCTATCTAGCTGTAATTTTGTATCTATTAACCCACTTGTTCCTATCCTCTCCTTTGTCCCCACACTTATACCCTCTAATAACCACAATTCTACTCTCTAGTGATGAGCTCAATTTTTTTTTTTAAACAGTCTCACTCTGTTGCCCAGGTTAGAGTGCTTAGATCAGCCTAGCTCACAGAAACCTCAAACTCCTGGGCTCAAGAGATCTTCCTGCCTAGCCTCTTGAGTAACTCGGACTATAGGTGTCTGCAACAACGCAGAACTAATTTTTCTATTTTTAGGAGAGATGCGGTCTCACTCTTGTTCAGGCTGATCTGGAACTCCTAAGCTGAAGCAATCCTCCTGGCTCGATGTCTTAATTCTGTGACAATCACTGTTCTTCCATGCAACCCTGAAATACTGGCGGTCTTCCTTTCCACCCCACTTTAGTTACCAAATTCATTCCCATAGCCTCAACCTACTTCTTTTAAAAATATGGTATTTTAATAGCTTTAGGGGGTACAAATGGATTTTTGTTACATGGACAAATTATATAGCAGAGAAGTCTAGGCTTTTAGTGCGTGTACTCATCACCTGAATAATGCATATGGTACCCAAAAGGCAATTTTTTATCCCACATCCCACGTTCATCAAAGTGCTAGGAATACAGGTATGAGCCAGTAGGCCTACCTATCTTTTCTAATCTATTTTATAAATCACTGTGAAAATTTGTACTAAAATACAGGTGCAATTACTCACTTGCATGTTATATCACCTAAAATACAGAAACACAAGCTCTTCAACACAGTGAACAAGATCCTTTGCATTTGAGGTGAAAATTATGATTCCAACAGACAACAAACCATCCTTTGAAAATGACACCATGTTGTTTCCCTGGTACCCTTTACCAAGAATTTTTTCACTCCCTGGCTAATCTAAATTCATGATTTAAGAACTAAGTCAGGGAGTTCTATACTCTCTTCAGTAAAGCATTCCTGTTCCAAAGATTCTATCAATCCTCAAGCAGAATTAATGGTCTACTAGCCCTTACTATCCCATATACCAAAAAATAATCAACTTCAACTCTCCTATAACACTTCATATCTGCCCTAAAAAGACCTTGTTTGTCACTAATTAGCTAGATCCTCCCCAGTTACTTAAGCAAACACTCATCTGGGTGTTGCTATGAAAGCATTGTAAATATAATTAAAATCTGTTATCGGGTGATTTTACTTTATTTATTTATTTATTTATTGAGACAGAGTCTTACTATGTCACCCTTGGTAGAATGACGTGGCGTCACAGCTCACAGCAACCTCAAACTTCAGGGCTTAAATGATTCTCTTGCCTCTGCCTCCCAAGTAGCTGGGACTACAATGCCCAGCTATTTATTTTAGTTGTTGTTGTAGCTGTCATTGTTGTTTAGCAGCCCCAGGCCAGTTGCTGTAGTTGTCATTGTTGTTTAGCAGCCCCCGAACCCACAGCTCCGGTGTATCTGGCTGGCGCCCTAATCACTGAGCAATGGGTGCCAAGCCATGTTATCAGTTTATTTTACATAAGGAAGATATTTCTAGATAGTCAACGTAGGCTAGATTAAATCAGTTAAAAGGCTTTAAAAGGACAGACCTCCCTAAGAGAAGAAATAGTTACATCTGGCTTGGCATCATAGCACAGTGGTTACTGTGCCAACCACGTGCACTGAGGTTCGCAGGTTTGAACCCTGCCAGGGCCAGTTAAACAACAATGACAATTACAACAAAAAAAAATAGCTGGGTGTTGTGGTGGGCGCCCATAGTCCCAGCTACTTGGGAGGCTGAGGCAAGAGAATAGCTTAAGCCTAGGAGTTTGAGGTTGCTGTGAGCTGTGATACCACAGCACTCTACCAAGGGCAACACAGTGAGACTCTTTCTTAAAAACAAATGAATAAATAAATAAAAAGTAAGAGCACTCTTGTGTTTAACCAGATTATTGAATTAGGCTGGTTTTTAAGGGCTCTGTTATATGTATTATTATCTTTACATACAAATATGTATGTAAATTATTATCTACATGTAAATATGTACAAATAATTTAAAGAATAAATAAGCCATATCTCTGCATGCTTAACTTAAATGCAAGTCCTAATTCAAGAGCTTTAAGGCACATTAATACTCAGATCTAATAGCCAACCCTTCTGAAAACTTCTATATAACCTGTAACACTAGCCTCATAGTCAGAAAAGACACATTTTATAAAAATAATATGCTTTCTATGTTTGAACAAACACTCTAAATTGAGGCTACATTTTAAAATCAATCTTTGGAACATATGAGTGTATCTGAAATACCTTATATAGACAAAATAGTAATCTCAGCACAAGCAATGACTTAATTTCTGTTAAAATATGATGCTTTCTTTAAACAGGAATCAAAAACCTTTGATTACACTTAATCTTAAAAGCTATGTAGTTATTAAGATAAATTTTAAACATAATAAAGTTTAATTTATAAATACAACCACACCCTGAACAAAGTGTATATCAAATTATTTTTAAGTTAGAGATGTTTGTTCACAAGTATACTTCACAGGACACCCTTAATGACTGCCCTTATTATAGCATTATAAAGTGAAACTGACAAAAATCTCCAAGGTTTCTCTTACCAATTTTCCCCAGAGCCTCTCTTAATTCTTGATACTCCAAATTCTTTTAAAGCATGTACCGTCTATTCAGTAGTCCAAATGGCAGACCCCATTCATCAATGGCATTACACTGAATTCAAACAGTGCTCTATTTCTACATACTTGATGAATCCTACATATTTAGTGGGATTTGCAACTGATTTTGCATTTATATATGTTGATTTTCCTGGAGAAAGACACTTAGAAAAAATAATAAATGAGGAATAGTTTTCTAAGTGACCAATTAATCTTTTTATGTTATGATTATATTCTTAGAAACTTTAAAATACTATAAAACTTATCATCCTCAGTAGCAGATAAAATCTATAGAGATCTTACTTTGTGCTAGACACTATTTTTATTTTATTTATTTATTTATTTTTATTTATTTATTTTTTTTTTGAGATAGAGCCTCAAGCTGTCACCCTGGAGAGAGTGCCGTGGCATCACAGCTCACAGCAACCTCCAAATCCTGGGCTCAAGCGAGTCTCCTGCCTCCGCCTCCCAAGTAGCTGGGACTACAGGCGCCTGCCACAACGCCCGGCCATTTTTTGGTTGCAGCCGTCATTGTTGTTTGGCGGGCCTGGGCTGGA